>JAZAYU010000805.1:0-148452 GCA_038501625.1 Corbicula japonica
CAAACCTAACCTATATCTTGTTATGCTACATCTGTGTCCCAAAAAATAATTAAATCTATGAAGTATTTCATGAGTTATAGTCCAGAAACAATTTTTCTTTTTTAAGTTATAGTGACCTTGACACTGACCCCTCAGGCCCCAAAGTGGAACTCGACCTGTATCTTCTGATATTACATATATGTACCAAAAAGGATTTAATCTGTGAAGTTTTTCATGAGTTATCATCTGGAAACCCTTTTTCTATTTTTAGTAATATTGACCTTGACATTGACCCAACCAGCCCCAAAGTCGAACTTGACCTGTATCTTGTGATGTTACATCTATTTACCAAACAAGGATTAAATCTGTGAAGTGTTTCATGAGTTATCATCCGGAAACCATTTTTCTATTTTTAGTAACAGTGACCTTGACACTGATCCCACCAGCCCCAAAATCGAACTTGACCTGTATCTTATGACAATATACCTGTGTACCAAAAATTATTTAATTCTGTCAAGCCTTTCATGAGTTATCATCTGGAAACGAAAAATCCGACCGACCGACCGACCGACAGACCGACCGACCGACAAGCTCACTCCTATATACCCCCTCAAACTTCGTTTGTGGGGGTATAAAAAACATTTCCTTTAAAGATGTATGTTCATACCACTGTGTACTTAATGCAAGCAAAACAAAAGCAAAAATGTTACGCAACCATTTGTACTTAATTTCCTTGAAACATTGTAAAATCTTTAGATACAGATCAATTAGAAATAAAGTTTACACATCAATCATATGAAAACTCTCCTTAATGGATTGGAACAGTGTATAATATATAAGTCCAAGCAGAGTCATGCTCACCTTGAAAATCATATGTTCGAGGAAATGGGCGACACCATTGTTGTTGTCGTTTTCATATCGACTCCCAGCATTAATCCATAATCCTACCTTGAAAGGAAAAATTGTTGCTTTGTTTGAATGTTGTCAAGAATGAAAAATTGAATCATATTTAACTAAAATGAATTGTGTAAGAATATTGTAATGGTTACAAAAGGAATAGTGATGGGATTTTTCATACTATTTGGGTGTTTAAAATTAAATTGTTGGTTTTAACATAAGTATTAACGTTTATTATAACAACAGGCAAATCAGATACAGGAATTATGGATTTCAGTTCTAATATTCATATTTATTACAATCAGAAGTGCATGATTATGAACTTGTAGCACATTGAGTGTTCTATGCACAACAACAGAACAAGATCTTACTGTGCATGTTGGCAGTCCGGAGTCCTCTGTGGCCACTCTAAAGCCATTGTTCAATTTGGATACTTTTGTTTCGGGAACATTTAACAAAGCCTGTTTATAACCAGCCGAGGCCCATCTTTTATTCTGCACAGAGATTGTGCCAGCAAGCTGGAATGCAACACCAGATTTTTAATGCATTTACTAAAATAAAATATTAGAGTGGTCAAATTTAGATGGAAAAGTGATTTTCATTGTTCATCCTGGTCTTTTAACTCTTAGAAATTAATGAATATTGAGAATGTAAACTAGGTCTCATGTTATGAGGGCAATGATCTCACCTTTAGATTATAAACATCACAAAATATCTAAGATTAAACCAATCAAATTTAGGGGAAAATAATTCATTTATGAATCACTATAAAGTCATCATTACAATACAGATGTATAATAAAGGGAAAAAACTAAACACAGCAGAAGTTCAGTGAGTGGGCCTTTTTAATCTTGTCACCACGTCAATTCACAGACCCAAAGGTCTATATAACAATATTCAAACAAAATTGTCATTGAAACTAGAATCTGCTTTTGTGAAAAACGCATGTCCCCCCCCCCACCCCCTGCGCCATATTGAAGGAAGGCCAAGGAAGAGATATCACCTTTTTGAAATGGAAGCCTGTGTCATTTATTATGGTATAATGAACATGCACATATTTAACAAATAAAACATGGCATTGAGGGCAATATGCAAGTTTACGGACTGGTTGGTCAGACTGAGGAAGGTATATGGCCCGAAGCGCAGCTGAGGGCCATATACCTTCCGAGGTCTGACCAACCAGTCTGTAAACTTGCATATTGCCCTCAATGCCATGTTTTATTTGTTATATTATACCGAATCTAAATTCTTTCATATCTTTTGTTGCTGTCATTTTTACTATAAATTGCTTTTAAATAATAATTTGATTTGTTCAGTGTGTAAAAAATCCCATACAGATTTTTTATTATTTACAAGCCATCAGGCATATAAAGCACGCCTTTTACTATTCCATTTTTGTTAATCAAATTAAATATTACTAGGCAACAGACCCGCACTTTATAAGATAATTATTCTTATATTAGATTCTGAAGTAATCAAAAACGGTCAATATAAGAATTATGGACCGGATAGCCGGTCAATATGCGATTTATGGACTGGATGACGTCATATTAAATACAGAAGGGCTTAAGCAAATGAGGTATAATATATATATATATTAACTCTACGGGCCCCTGTGATGTTGAATTCTGGCCTACATACCCCCAAATCAACAGGGTTCTTCAAGTCTATAACAGCAACACCATCGTATGAAGTTTGAAGGCTCTAGGTAAAATAAAACTCCAGTTAGTGGAAGGACACCATTTTCACTAATCGGGCCCCTGTGACCTTGACCTTTGACCTACTGACCCCAAAATCAATAGGAGTCCTGTACTCAATAAGGACATCCAACGTATGAAGTTTGAAGGCTCTCGGTGAAATAGAACTCCTGTTATTTAGTGGAAACAGTTTTCACTCTTCGGGCACCTGTGACCTTGACCTTTGACCTACTGACCCCAAAATCAATAGGGTTCTTCTACTAAACAAGGGCTATAACCCTATTTAGTTTGAATGCTCTGGGTCAAGCAGTACTCCAATTATTGAGCGGAAACGGTTTTCACTCTTCGGGGCCCCTGTGACCAAGACCTTTGACCTACTGACCCCAAAATCAATAGGAGTCCTCTGCTCAATAAGGACATCCACCGTATGAAGTTTGAAGGCTCTGGGTGAAATAGAACTACTGTTATTGAGCAGAAATAGTTTTCGCTCTTAGCCCCTGTGACCTTGACCTTTGACAGACTGACCCCCTATTCAATAGGGTTCTTCTACTCAATAAGGGCTATCAGGCTATGAAATTTTAATGCTCTGGGTCAAAGGGTACTTGCGTTATTGAGCGGAAATGGTTTTCACACTTCGGGCCCCAGTGACCTTGACCTTTGACCTACTGACCCCAAAATCAATAGGGTTCTTCCACTCAATAAGGGCAATCACTCTATAAAGTTTGAAGGCTCTGGGTCAAAGCATACTCGAGTTATTGAGCGGAAACGGTTTTCACACTTCGGGCCCCTGTGACCTTGACCTTTGACCTACTGACCCCAAAATCAATAGGGTTCTCCTACTCAATAAGGGCTATCACCCTATGAAGTTTGAAGGCTCTGGGTCAAAGGGTACTCGAGTTACTGAGCGGAAATGGTTTTCACACTTTGGGTCCCTGTGACCTTGACCTTTGACCTACTGACCCCAAAATCAATAGGGTTCTTCTACTCAATAAGGGCTATCAACCTATGAAGTTTGAATGCTCTGGGTCAAAGGGTACTGGAGTAATTGAGCGGAAACGAAGTGTGACAGACAGACAGACGGAGTGACGGACAGGGCAAAATCAATATGTCTCCCCCAGAGGGGGGGGAGACATAATTAGTTTTGATTCCATGGTATTCTTTTTACAAAGCAATATGTCAGTTAAAAAAACTTGAAGGGATTTGGTATAAACCATCTTTTAGGAAGCCTTCTATAACATGGCAGTTACAATATCAGGGGTTTTTTTTAAGGAAGAGGGGAAGACGCTAGAAGCTGGTCAAAAGGGGAAAAATGCGTAAAAAATACCAAATTGGGGGAAAATTTAGTTTATTATACACTCTTACTTGTATTAGCTACAGTGAATGTTTAAACTCGAGTTTATGCTTCTGTCTTTCTTTTTTTACTTTAGCTTTCAATACCAAGCAGTCTATTTATCATACAGAGGCATGTCTCTTTGTTATCTGTTCTTAAACAGTACAAGAATAAATTTATTTATACTTGCTCACTTTCAGAGCCTGCTTAAAATGTATCCATTAATTATGTGCTTAGAATCAAAATTAAATATTGCTGCTCAAAAGGAGGGTTCAAGCAATTCCACTGAACCCCCCTCCCCCCTTTGATACGCACATGCTAATAGAACACGCAATGAACGATAATAAATGATCATAAAATTACACTTCAATTAATTGTCAATTATCAAAACAACAGATTCGTTTTTTGCCAGGTGTCAGAAAACATTTCTCGGCGATAATCAGACTGGCGCTCGCAAGTGTTTAATCGATTGGTTGGTATTTTTGAAGATTATAGACGGGGTTTAAATTTTCTACTTCTGTCTACGTTGATGTTTGTGATTTTCTTTTTCGGTAGTCCGCGGGACATATGTTATTGAGGAATTCAGCGGACGAGTCGTATTTTAGCCGTAATTTGCGGCCGTATGCTCGGTACTCAACTGTTGTAAAATCCACTTAAAACTGGCAGGTAGAATGCCTTTATTCACAACACAACGATAATCCAGTACCAGTAATGTTAAAGTTGACGAAGAGGATACAGTTTCTGTGATGTAGGGAATCTAAATTTAGTAACATTCCACAAATAATACTAGGTTGCGTACGTACCTAATTTCTAACAAATATTCGTGAAAATTGTGCAGATTTTAGATGAAATAGATTAAGAATAACTATAAATTAAGCTTCTGTTTACGTTTTGCTAAAAATATTATCACTTTACAAGGGGGAAAGTGATTTTCGTTGGGGGAATTTTTTTTCCCGGGGAAGACGCCGACTATCGGCGTCAGTTTGTTAAGGAAAAAAAACTGAAAATAGATCATCAAATAACATGTCATCCAACAAAATTTCTGCTCTATCATACTATCATAGATAATTTTTCAGATAGATTATTATTGGAAAGCTTATACTTGTTATTACATCAAAATTATTGAAGTGTAAAATTTCGTAAAACTAGGTTCATTTCAACACTGAATATTGGGTAAGAACATTGAAAGGGAGATAATAGATTATATTCATTTGTATTATTTGTATTATTTGGCACATGTTTTGAGTAAACAAAATTTATATTTTTGGTTTTTCATCTTAAATTGTATAATTCATTGTCATTTGGTTAAGCAATTTTACTATAGATGAGACTTGAAGTCTTGATTTAACATTACAAAACTTAATTTTAGTTATATAAGAAATGGTTGATGTAAATGTTTCTTGGGTGGAAATCCTGGTAAGGTATTAGTATACAGTTACAGGCCTTACCCATTCAGTACAGATAAGAGCTCTGGGGAAAGTTTATCATAACACCCCATTAGATCATACTGTCTAAAACTGAATTTACAATATTATGATTATTTGGTATTTTGTGGTAATAATTCAAATTGTTCTGTAGTACATTTCTACTTTATGGATTGATTCATTTACTATTAAAAGTATTATGTAAGCTTAGTAATTTTTGAACTGTTGAAACACAAAATTCAATAAACGACATCAAATTGTTTTATGTTGGTTTATATCTAGTGTTACTATGTTTAGGGGCACAGAGCATGAACCATGTGGGTAGTAGTCACCCTAGTCCTATAAATATGACGTTGTAAATGCTTATTTATCATTTTTTTATTTTATGGCAATTACAACGTCATATCGCCGAACGCAGTTTTCCTGTCGCATGTTCCGACCAATTTTCAGTCGGGACAATTACCTTCGTTATCTGCAATTTTAAAACATGACAGGCCTAAATGTAGCAATATTTTATTAATATAACTCTTATTCTTGCTTCAGACACAAAATTTACTTACAATTATAAACTGCGATTATCCATTTTCATTTCCACCACAATGTTTTTGTCTATGCAGCGCTCAGCTGTGTAGACATTGCTCGATTCTGATTGGCTCATGTAAATCACGCAACCGCCTCATGTTATACAGTACCAATTGGACGAATTACAAATAAATAGATGTTTTTTATAATATAAATCATACTTCCCCATAAAATCGGACAGAAATATATATTTTCTTGATAATTAAACTTACATTACAGTAGTTTGATTGTTTTTCTTACTGTTTAAAGGCATTATCCGACTATTGAAAATATTATTTTCGTCTACGAAATTTTTACGCAACTGTCAATCGGCAATATGTCAAGTGAAAGTTCTGCATACACAGTACTTGAATACAATTTCTTACCGGATTTAATTCATGTTTACCGATGATTTGATGCTTGAAGGTGAATTTTGTTATATATCTTTAGTGTCGTATCATTTTAAGCTGAGATTATGACTTTCTGTAAACTTTTTGTTAAAACTAAATATGCGACACCTTTTTAACGCATCGCGTTTAGAGGTAACACTTGCCAATAAATGAAAAATATAAAATGTCAGAATATTAAATGTTTAAGAAGCATGTGTTCCTTTTAATATTTGTAGTCTAGTCACCCCACCTAAATCAGTCCGGCTACACAAACAAGAGAATCCATATAAGTGTATTCACTTGCAACTGCACATAAATAAACGCAAAGATCAATGTGATGCTCACACAAATTTGTTTTCAGTAGTTTAGTAATAATTTACCACCAACTTCTGGGACCGGTCAAGTTGAGTCTGTTGACACTTCCTAACAAAGGAAATGGAATTTGGAAAGGCTTTGTTGAATGAACTTTACTGTTTAACGTGAATAGACAGTATCAGTTTAACAAAACATGGTATCTTTTCCCAACCAACATGATTACTGATTATAGCACAGGCTTCGCGAAACTGCTGAAAACTTTGTCTGATATTTGGTCAGACAAACTTCCAACTCTTGTCTGACCGAAAGAAATGTTGTCTGACCGAATTTTTTTTTCAAATATATTTCATTATACTTTTGTCTGCGTATTAAATTAAAGACACAACATCCTTTAAAAGTTTCTGTAACATTTTTGTCTGGAAATCAAAACATTCATAATTATCTTAACAGTCATCATCATAATTAGAGTCCTTATCACAAAACATGTCAATAGAGTATGTGTAAAAAGAATTGGATGGTCTGGATTCAACTGGACCTACATCAGAACTGATTAATACAATTTCTTCAGTGTCATCAAATACAGTTTCATCGAAACTATTCTCATCGAAAAGTAACTACAGACATCCATTTCTCCATTTTTATAAACAAATTTACGCTGTGGGCGCTTGGACTCGTATTCCTATCGTTTTGCTTTTCATTTTTCATCAGTTTTTTCCGTTTTTTTTCTCATGGTGTAGCGCCATAGTATGTCCTATAAATTTGTGGCTCTTACCTTCGAAAATCGCGCATGCCCACAACAGAGCATGTTTTTAAATATGTTTTTGGGTTCAAAATATAAATTGTCATCAACACTAAACTTTAAACCAACTAAACAAAGAAATAAACATGACTGGCTAAAAATAACTTACTTTCATTTCTGTTGACCTTCAACATCAGAATCAGTCAGACGCTTTCCTATCGATTTCGTGGCTCCGATTGATTACTCTATTTTTAGTAACAGATAATATCTAGGTCGCTAATTTATACTGATCAACATTAATTAGAGTCCACACTTTATAGTTATGCTTTTTTTTTCCCAACTCCAGTGAAGTTTGTTATTAAAACAAGTGTGTTCTGTCATCACTGTTATTTGGTTTTAAAATGAAATGAATTGGATTTCGAAATGTCAACTATAAAAGGTAAATGTCTAAACTATTAACTGTCTAATTCAACATATTTACAAGGTAAGTTTTTACAACAAATGACTTAAAATTGAGTAAAATTCTATAGGTAGGATTATATGCACTGTATTTTGAAGTATTAACTGCATGAAAATGAATTGATAATCGTCAAACACAGGCACATAACGTTAATTGATTCTTAATAGGGAGGGTCAATTAGTGTGTTGCCTAACTTTTTCAGTGGAGTGTATTATTGTAGGCAGAAAATCGATCATTCACCGGTCACATGACAAAACAACACAGCTGCCGGCAGTTGCTTGGGTGAAAATAATGAGCAAAATGATTAAATATTGGTAGGAATTAAAGAGTTTAAATAATATTGTGTAGGTTTTCTGGATGGTTTTTAGTAGTTTTACACGGATGTTATACTAATTAGCGGGAAATGCCTGTTTTTCTCGCATTTTTCAACTCTTACAATTCTTCGTGAAAACTTCCGGTAAACTTGTATAGAATTCGGACGCGTGTTTGCATAGCACGAGCATTATTTCCACAGCCACGAAATCGATAGGAAACCACAATTCCATAGGAATAAGGCATAATACCGCAAGAACGACATTTTCTTTGTACAAGGTCGAAGGTCGCATACGGTAAATTAATCTAGAATTTGATTGGAAACTTAAAAAGAAACGGCGAAACTCATTTGACATTTTCTTTTATTCAAGGGAGAAAACTCGGTCTTAGTTGGACTTGATAAATGCCGGTACTCGTGCCAGATGGATAGACTCTTAGTCTTACTCAGTCGTTATCAGAAAATAAAGGACTGAATTGTGCCGGACATAAGGTCCGGAATTCGGAAAAATATATTATCGGCCGGTCTGTTTTTAGCCGGACATGTCCGACTGTCCGGCAACTTTCGCAAAGCCTGATAGCAGTAAGCAGTAAAACTGTTAAGTACCGTACCACAAACATTGATTGACCATCTTACAATAGGTATAGGAACGACTTTAATAAAATAAAAGATTTTTAATGACCTGATAGTATTTCCATGTAGCCATACATGTGAGAAACTCAACAAAAAAAATTTCATCAAATTTCATCAAGAAATGGCAAAGTTATGGTCCCTTTTGCATCATCATAGCAGGACGCCATTTTCAACTTTTTTTTAAAAAATAAGAAAATTTGGTTCCCAACATTTAAATCAATACAGATTTAATTAGAAAGAATACTTTGTGTTGAAAGCTATACATATTAGTAAATTCAGTTAAAATATCACATTTTTAAGGAAAAAAATATGATTTTGTAAGAAAAATACTGAAACAACTATCTTTTTTCCCCCACAAAATAAGCAAAAAATAGACAGCAAAAACCATAAGAATCATAACTTTCTCAAAAATTGATGTAATTTGCTATTTCTTGAAGCATGTTTATAAAAATTCAAAATATAAACAATTTTTATTCCCATAAATCGAATTTTAATGAGTAATACTAATTATTATCCATTACATATCATGAAACAAGTCTCTGTCTCTGGTCAACAAAGTATTATTTTAGTGAAGTTTTTTCAAATATATAAGCTGCAAACTGTCAATAGTTTTACACTGCTTCTTCAAGTTCTTGGATACAGCTTTACTCAACACATATAATCCACTTGCTGATTAAATTCCTCATCCTTCTTAGTGTCTATATATCTGGACTTCAATCAACTGAAATATGTGAAAAGCAGTTTAGCAATTTTCAAAGTAACATTAATTATTTATATGAATTTATGAACAAATAAAATATTCAATACTTTATTTCAAGTTGCAAATAGACTTATCATTCTCATGACAGTTGTGAGAGATAGCGGTTGAATATAAAATCTGAACAAAAAATACGTAAAACAGGGAAACAAAATAGAAAACAAGGGATGCAGTGTCGAGTTCATACTTTGCAAGTTTAATTTTAAATCAATCAAACATTTAAAATGGGTCACTAACAAAAATCTGTTGTGAAAACGTTTACCAAAATCAACATTTTACATATTTCAGGAAATAATTCATTGACTGGCACAATATATGTTAATAATCAGCAAGAATAGTTCGTTTATTTATTTCGGGATGAATTTCCCAGGAAAAACATACTTCGACACCGGGAAAAATAATAACGAGTTTTTGCATAATATTAGTTGTTTTCATCTTCAATACTCGTATATGCATTTAATAGATCATTGAATAATTCACTTAAAATCAATGGTTTTACAAGGAATGCTTCAAAATATTCTATTTGAGCCAACTACGCCGATTTTTAGTTTTACGTCGTAATCAACATTTTTCCGGGTCAAAAGTTATGGATACACCGGCGGACGAAAACAAATTACAGTGGGGTTGAAATTAATAAAGCTTACGGAATGACGGTAACAAACAAAGTTGCAAATACAATTGATAATAGTTGAAAAGGGTATAAAGCATGAGAATATGACCGTTTTTGGTGAAAAACAGCTTTTAATTAGTTTTAATTTAATTTCAGAAAACTTTACTTACATTTTTAATTTATTTCCAATGATCTGTTCCCCCTCAAATTTTTTGGTCACGTCCATGGAACATTCCTTAGACTGGTTCAGTAAGTTTTTTTGTTAAATAACACTGCTTTTATAGCGTAAAACAGCGTAAACCAGACACACCATTTGGGAACCAGAATATTCGCGGTGACAAGGGCAACGGGAAGAGTTAGCTCCCCTACCGTTCCTATCGCTACTTACAAGTCACAGTCTGGCTGTGCATTTTTCTAACATGGTATCAATGGCAAAAACTCCACATTTCTAGGGAAAACAATCTTAGATTAAAATGATTTTCTGACTACTCCTTGATTTATGTTGAAATTGCTGGTTAGAACAGACACAAAAAATAGATTTCATCAGGAGACGGCAATTCTTTACGCCGGTGGGTGGGGTAAATTCCCTTGTTAAAAATTCTCCGATTGTTTTGAAACCTATGGAAGTTTGTTAATTGCTCTTTCTTGCTTTATTGTATATTGTTTTCTGATGCATTACTTTATTGACAGCTGGTGCAACCCTGGAGATGGAATTTGCCACTTTCAGTAAATTTGTGGCCATGTTTCCAAACTACGAAGGACGAAACGCACTGCGCATGCTCATACGGATCTTTTACCCAAACGCATTTATTTACCGTCACTCATATTTCTTACGCAGTCGTTAGAACTATCAATAAATAAACGACTGTTGTAAACCGAACCTAAAGGCTGTTTGTTGTATGTCGTTGTCCTTATCTATTTTAAATCTTCTCACCTAGGCATTTTGCTAATCACGATAATTCCGGCGATAAAACAAATAACATAAATTAAAGTCCATCTATACCTAGTCTCAATGATTCGACTCCAAGTACAGGCCCATTTTACAAACTGACTTTTTATCTGTCCTTTACGTCTCAAGCAGTTAGGATCAAAACTGTGGTGGAAATCGTACTGCTTTAAATTTCCATTTTTTTTTTCACTGCCACTTGAAAAATTCAGCACTGCTATGTTCATTTGTTGTTATAAAAAGTAAACTATGCATATTGGGAATCGCCACTCACAAAACACAGCCTCCCCTCGCAGCGAAAAAGAAGAGAGGAAGAGAGAGAGCATGTTTGATATAAGTATGTCAATTCAAATAGGACGCCACTAACAATTAACAAAAAAGAGAACCTTTGGGGATACCCCCTTGGAACGGTCAGCAGCAAAACAAATTGCCACCATGGGGGTTGAAACCAGGTTCTAGGTTGCACCAACCTCACACTTGCCCCCAACAGGTTCATTAACAAACAAGTACAAGTTATCTTGATGAAATGACTCCAACTCACCCATCAGCTCAACAATGTTGCATGCAAAAGCAAACAAACATATAAAAAAAAGTGAAATATGCATATCAGGGATGGCAACATCCAGTAGACACAGCCTCCTCACACAGCCAAACAGTAGAGAGGAAAAGAGAGCATGGTAATACAATAATCAATTTCAATATGGACGCCACAAACAATTAACGAAAGTGAGAACCCGAGGGGTTACCGCCTTGGAACGGTCAGTGGCAAAACAATTTGCCACTGGGGGTTAAACATAAGAAGCTATAGCATTGCAAAGCCAAATGGGCGAGTACTCGATGATCTTAACGACACTAGAGCCTCTCGAGTCAAATAAGCAAGAACACGATGACAGGGATAAAAGAAACAAATCGAGCCTTTAGGTTACCAATAAGCTTTCATAAACTCCCAAACTCCTGCCACGGTCGTGCAACCAAAGATGTAAGCATAGTGATCAACTGTCGATTGATTACAAGGCCTGCAGAGCGATGGTTTTTACGAATAACCGGGGAAAATTAATATTGAATTTTATTTTCTTAAGTTTATAAATTAAATCCCCAATAAAAAAAAAACTGGCTGTGAAATACCTTGTTGCAGTAGCGATTTTAAACTGCACTTGTATTTTTGAATTAAATCTGGGCATCGGCGATAAAACTTGCAAAAGGTTTTCCTTAATTTATAATACCGATAACCTTGTTTGAATAGTTATATAAACCCCGTAAGATGTTGCACGAGGAACATCGCCGTCTAGAAACGCAAAATTTACTATATTAAAATTAAAATCGTCTCTTTCATTAAATATTTTAGTAGAAACGTATCCATTTTCTATAGAAAATGATAGTGTCTCTAGCTGGGAGCGAACCCGCACCGTCACGGCGACAGCGCCTAGCCATGCAATTCCTGCGACGTAACCAACTGAGCTAACCGGGACAACGCCAAAAAACGTTGATCGGATAGCCCTGATATACGTAACAATCACTGCATGACATCGGTAACGGGTTAATTTACTGATAACAGTACTGACTAAATGTACGGGGAGACTTTTTACGGCCGCCACACTGCACAAATAGCGCTACTGTGAATTTAAGATTTAGATGAAGAAAGTCTGCTTGCTTGTCCGAAGTGTTTGCTTTATTAAGTTGTAGTTCTTGGGGGTAAATTATATTAACCAGAGATGGAAAATGGTTATTATCTATATTCAACAAATCACGAAGGTACCTCGAGGTGTTGTTAAAGGCTGTAATAATGTAATCTTGATGTTCGGTAGAAAGAGATAACACAAAATCTCTTTCATAACAGTATAAAAACAGATCAGCAACAAGGGGTGCACAATTAGTACTCATTGGAATGCCTATTACTTGTTTATAAATAGAGGTACCAAATCTCACAAAAATATTATCCAATAAAAATGTGAGCGCCTCTATACAGTCTTCACAGGTTCATAAAGTATAATTATCATTAGACCCATCTGTAAAAAATGCCCTATGTTCATTACAAGCTATACAGGTTTTATTTTCTCTAGCAAACGTTTTTTCAATGAGACTGGTTAGCTTGTCCTTTATTAAATTATGAGGGAGAGAAGTATACAGTGTTGAGAAATCATAAGTAGACAAACAAAACGCCTGAAAATTATTTGATTTAAGCTTTTTTAACACGTCATTTGAATTTTTATAGACCAAAATAAATTTTTGCCAGTGGTCTTAAACACCTTTTCGCAATACCTAATTACATGATCTTTTATAGCTGTAAGACAAGAAGGGAGATGTGCAGGGTCGAGCAGGTGTACTCGGTAAAATCGTAAACAGATCGATCTATGTAACACTTACGTGTACTTTTCACTAAACTCTACATTTCAAACCCTCTAGGAGGAAGTTTTCGGTAAATTTTACCATTTTACCGGACCTGAAAACAATCCGCTGAAGAAATCCCTATACAAAAATACATTCTATATTTAGCCATTATTCTATATTTAGCTCATCGCTGAGCTTACTATTCTTGGTGGCCCAGGCATTTTGAAACAAATGGCGACGTCGATAGTCGGCAAGGTACACCGAATACGTAGTTTGGTTGAAGTGATCACGTGACAATCCCAAAATCCACCGCGGCTTTACGCGGGAAATACAAAAATAGCTAACCTATGCGCGTCGCATAGGATAGGAAACACCATTTATATATCTTTTTTTTTATAAAATATTGGTTTGAAATATTTCGGGTGTAAATCAATATTTGAGCTTCAAGTAATGATATTCAACTGATTAATAACCCTTTTCGCAAATCTGTTCCATTCATCAATCCTGCACATCTCCCTTTAAGTTTATAAATCAAATCTCCATAAAAAAACTGGCTGTGAAATACCTTGTTGCAATAGTGATTTTAAACTGCACCTGAATGAATTAGATCTGGGTATCGGCGATAAAACTTGCAAAAAATGAAATATGCATATCAGGAATGGCCACATCCAGCATACACAGCCTCCCCACACAGCCAACAAGTAGAGAGGAATAGAGAGCATGGTATTACAAAAATCAGTTTCAAACTGGACGCCACAAACAAATAACGGAAGTGAGAACCGGAGGGGTTACCGCCTTGGAACGGTCAGTGGCAAAACAAATTGCCACTGGGGGTTTAAACCAGGTTCTAGGGTGCACCAACCTCACACTTGCCCCAACAGGTTCTCGTATCACAAAACAAGTACAAATTGTCTTGGTGAAATAACTCCAACCCACCCATCAGCTCAACAATGTTGCATGCAAAAGCATACAAACATATAAACATAAGAATTTAATAGCATTGCAAAGCCAAATGGCGGGTACTCAATGATCTTACAGAGACCAGAGCACCTGGAGTAAAATCAGCAAGAACACGATGACAGGGATAAAAGAAACAAATCGAGCTTCTAGGTTCTTTTTAGAAAAGATTTCCCAAAAAACTTTCATAAACTCTTAAACCCCTGCCACCGTCGTGCAACCAAAGAGGTAAGCATAATGATCAACTGTAGATGGGTTAATCACCAGGCCTGCAGAGCGCTGTAAAATATCATGTTGGTAACCTTTCTTTTTAAATTTACTGATGGTTTTTACGAATAACCGGGAGAAATTAACATCGCCTTTTATCTTCTTAAGTTTATAAATTAAATCTCCATAAAAAACTGGCTGTGAAATACCTTGTTGCAATAGTGATTTTAAACTGCACCTGTATTTATGAATTAGATCTGGATATCGGCGATAAAACTTGCAAAAGGTTTTCCTTAATTTGTGATACCGATAACCTTGTTTTAAAAGTTTTTCTGTAATGCAAAGATTACGTTCATTGAAATCATTCACATCGTGCAAGCTCTTGAAAAGCGAACAAGCTGTGAGCTATAAACCCCGTAAGAAGTCGCACGAGGAACATCGCCGTCTAGAAACGTAAAATTTACTATATTAAAATTAAAATCATCTCTTTTATCATAAATTTTAGTAGTGACGTAACCATTGTCAATGGATAGATTTAAATCAAGAAAGTTTGCTTGCTTTTCTGAAGTGTTCGCTTTATTAAGTTGTAGTTCTTGGGGGTAAATTATATTAACCAGAGATGGAAAATGGTTATTATCTATATTCAACAAATCATGAAGGTACCTCGAGGTGTTGTTAAAGGCTGTAATAATGTAATCTTGATGTTCGGTAGAAAGAGATAACACAAAATCTCTTTCATAACAGTATAAAAACAGATCAGCAACAAGGGGTGCACAATTAGTACTCATTGGAATGCCTATTACTTGTTTATAAATAGAGGTACCAAATCTCACAAAAATATTATCCAATAAAAATGTGAGCGCCTCTATACAGTCTTCACAGGTTCATAAAGTATAATTATCATTAGATCCATCTGTAAAAAATGCCCTATGTTCATTACAAGCTATACAGGTTTTATTTTCTCTAGCAAACGTTTTTTCAATGAGACTGGTTAGCTTGTCCTTTATTAAATTATGAGGGAGAGAAGTATACAGTGTTGAGAAATCATAAGTAGACAAACAAAACGCCTGAAAATTATTTGATTTAAGCTTTTTTAACACGTCATTTGAATTTTTATAGACCAAAATAAATTTTTGCCAGTGGTCTTAAACACCTTTTCGCAATACCTAATTACATGATCTTTTATAGCTGTAAGACAAGAAGGGAGATGTGCAGGGTCGAGCAGGTGTACTCGGTAAAATCGTAAACAGATCGATCTATGTAACACTTACGTGTACTTTTCACTAAACTCTACATTTCAAACCCTCTAGGAGGAAGTTTTCGGTAAATTTTACCATTTTACCGGACCTGAAAACAATCCGCTGAAGAAATCCCTATACAAAAATACATTCTATATTTAGCCATTATTCTATATTTAGCTCATCGCTGAGCTTACTATTCTTGGTGGCCCAGGCATTTTGAAACAAATGGCGACGTCGATAGTCGGCAAGGTACACCGAATACGTAGTTTGGTTGAAGTGATCACGTGACAATCCCAAAATCCACCGCGGCTTTACGCGGGAAATACAAAAATAGCTAACCTATGCGCGTCGCATAGGATAGGAAACACCATTTATATATCTTTTTTTTTTATAAAATATTGGTTTGAAATATTTCGGGTGTAAATCAATATTTGAGCTTCAAGTAATGATATTCAACTGATTAATAACCCTTTTCGCAAATCTGTTCCATTCATCAATCCTGCACATCTCCCTTTAAGTTTATAAATCAAATCTCCATAAAAAAAACTGGCTGTGAAATACCTTGTTGCAATAGTGATTTTAAACTGCACCTGAATGAATTAGATCTGGGTATCGGCGATAAAACTTGCAAAAAATGAAATATGCATATCAGGAATGGCCACATCCAGCATACACAGCCTCCCCACACAGCCAACAAGTAGAGAGGAATAGAGAGCATGGTATTACAAAAATCAGTTTCAAACTGGACGCCACAAACAAATAACGGAAGTGAGAACCGGAGGGGTTACCGCCTTGGAACGGTCAGTGGCAAAACAAATTGCCACTGGGGGTTTAAACCAGGTTCTAGGGTGCACCAACCTCACACTTGCCCCAACAGGTTCTCGTATCACAAAACAAGTACAAATTGTCTTGGTGAAATAACTCCAACCCACCCATCAGCTCAACAATGTTGCATGCAAAAGCATACAAACATATAAACATAAGAATTTAATAGCATTGCAAAGCCAAATGGCGGGTACTCAATGATCTTACAGAGACCAGAGCACCTGGAGTAAAATCAGCAAGAACACGATGACAGGGATAAAAGAAACAAATCGAGCTTCTAGGTTCTTTTTAGAAAAGATTTCCCCAAAAACTTTCATAAACTCTTAAACCCCTGCCACCGTCGTGCAACCAAAGAGGTAAGCATAATGATCAACTGTAGATGGGTTAATCACCAGGCCTGCAGAGCGCTGTAAAATATCATGTTGGTAACCTTTCTTTTTAAATTTACTGATGGTTTTTACGAATAACCGGGAGAAATTAACATCGCCTTTTATCTTCTTAAGTTTATAAATTAAATCTCCATAAAAAACTGGCTGTGAAATACCTTGTTGCAATAGTGATTTTAAACTGCACCTGTATTTATGAATTAGATCTGGATATCGGCGATAAAACTTGCAAAAGGTTTTCCTAAATTTGTGATACCGATAACCTTGTTTTAAAAGTTTTTCTGTAATGCAAAGATTACGTTCATTGAAATCATTCACATCGTTGCAAGCTCTTGAAAAGCGAACAAGCTGTGAGCTATAAACCCCGTAAGAAGTCGCACGAGGAACATCGCCGTCTAGAAACGTAAAATTTACTATATTAAAATTAAAATCATCTCTTTTATCATAAATTTTAGTAGTGACGTAACCATTGTCAATGGATAGATTTAAATCAAGAAAGTTTGCTTGCTTTTCTGAAGTGTTCGCTTTATTAAGCTGTAGTTCTTTAGGATAAATCTTATTAACCAGTGATGGAAAATGGTTATTATCTATATTTAATAAATCATCAAGGTACCTCGATGTGTTGTTAAAAGCTGCAAAACGTTTTCCTTAATTTGTGATACCGATAACCTTGTTTTAAAAGTTTTTCTGTAATGCAAAGGATCTTGGATGGCAAACCCTTCAAGAGCGCCGCGCACACTGGAAGTTGGTGATGGTATACAGGATTGTCCATGGACTAGTCGACATTCCATGCACGGCCTACCACCCATCCGCTATCAATACCAGAGGTCATTCACTGAAGTTTGTTGTCCCCTTCTGCAGGCTTGACATTTATCGGCACTCTTTCTTTCCCTCGGGTAACCGGCTGTGGAACGCGCTACCAGAGCACATTGCCACCGCTATCTCCCTAGAGGCCTTCAAGGGAGCGCTAACCACTCCACTGTAGAAGTGCGGCTGACTGTTTTGTCTTTTACCTGCATGTGTATACTTGCGCCACACGCATAATCTTGTATCATACACCCAAATGTACGAAAATGCCCATGAGTGGGACCATGTACAATATTGGAAGAAGAAGAAGATGGATTTAGACTTTACAATCTTTTAAAACAAGGTTATCGGAACCACAAATTAAGGAAAATCTTTTGCAATTTTACCGCCGATATCTAGATTGAATTTAAAAAAAAATACAAGTGCAGTTTAAAATCACTACTGCAACTAGGTTTTTTTTTCAGCCAGTATTTTATGGAAATTTGATTTATAAACTAAAGGAAATAATTTAAAGGCAACTATAATTTTTCCACATAATTCGTAAAAAGCATCTGTAAAATCAAAAAGAAAGATTACCAACATGACATTCTACAGCGCTCTGCTCTGCTCTGTTTGGTGATTAACCTATCTAAAGTTGATCAGTATGCGCACATCCTTGTTTGCAAGACGCTGGCAATCTTGGTTCAGAAATACAGGCGCAGTTTAAGATCACTTTTGCAACAAGGTAGTTCACAGCCAGTTTTTTTATGGAGATTTAATTTATAAAGTTAAGAAGATAAAAAGCAATGTTAATTTCTCCTGGTTATTCGTAAAAACCATATGTAAATTCAAAAAGAAAGGTTACCAACAAGACATTCTGCAGCGCTCTTCAGGCCTGGTGATTAACCCATCTACAGTTGATCATTATGCTTACCTCATTGGTTGCACGACGGT
Organism: Corbicula japonica; assembly: GCA_038501625.1. Classification (NCBI taxonomy): domain Eukaryota; kingdom Metazoa; phylum Mollusca; class Bivalvia; order Venerida; family Cyrenidae; genus Corbicula; species Corbicula japonica. The sequence continues at coordinate 18,732 of JAZAYU010000805.1, forward strand.
GGCAGGGTTTTAAGAGTTTATGAAGGTTTATGGGGAAATCTTTTCTTAAAAGAACCTAGGAGCTCGAATTGTTTCTTTTATCCCTGTCATCGTGTTTTTGCTGATTTTACTCCAGGTGCTCTGGTCTCGGTAAGATCATTGGGTACCCGCCCTTTGCCTTTGCAATGATATTAGCTTCGTATGGTTTATATGTGTGTGTGCTTTTGCATGCAACTTTGTTGAGCCGATGCGTGGGTTGGAGTTATTTCACCTAGACAACTTGTACTTGTTTTGTGATTTGAGAATCTGTTGGGGCAAGTGTGAGGTTGGTGCACCCTAGAACCTGGTTTAAACGCCAGTGGCATTGTTTTGCCACTGACCGTTCCAAGGCGGTAACCCCTCGGGTTCTCACTTTCGTTAATTGTTTGTGGCGTCCATTTTGAAACTGATTATTGTAATACCATGCTCTCTTTTCCTCTCTACTTTTTGGCTGTGTGGGGAGGCTGTGTCTGCTGGATGTGGCCATTCCTATTATTCATATTTCACCTTTTTATCAGGAAATGCCACATTCAGAAGACACAGCCTCCTCACACAGCCAAGAATAAGAGAGGAAGAGAGCGCATGGTTTATAAAATGACCAATTTCAAAACAGACACCACAAACAGTTAACAAAAAATGAGAACCTGAATGGTTGCCGCCTTGGAACGGTCAGTGGCAAAGCAATTTTATGTTATTTATGTTACTGATTTTTATATAGCAATGACAGAAGGATCAACACCTTCAATTGTTTGTGTCGATTTTTAAAATAGATGAAAATGGAACTTTGAAAGCCACCGAACACGACAAATATAAAAATATTGCAGGCTCGGTTTGATTGAGCCTGTTCATGGACATTTATGGAAATGCATATTACTGCCCACGCCGCTTAGTCCCGGGTTGAGCGTAACTCAATATTACAGTACAATTTTGACCATACCAAACGATGGTTTGCATATGACGACGGACATGGAACCTTCAATGCGGTATTTTCAGATAAATACCATACCATGTTCAGCGGCATATGGTCACCAGATAAAAGAATGGGTTTGCCCTAAACGAGAAACAATGGGTGGAACGAAACAAAATGAATTTTGACAGGGCATCTTAGAATAAAAAATATTGCATATCACAGACAAGGCCAAAGGCAAAATTTAAAACGCAGGAAGTATATCATTGGTGTAATTGAACAATATCCAAATCTATATTGGCTGGGAAAATTGAAACCACCCATCTCAAAACTGGCCGAAATATTAAGACAAATGTAATTTTAGAAGTACTGTTAACATAGTAATTATCGTGCTCAACGACCTTCAAATTTAGGACGCAATTGATAACAGCACTGATTGAATGTAAGGGGAGACTTTTTACAGCCGCCACAAGGCACAAACAACACTTCTGTGATATTGAAATAGATGAAAAGGGAACTTTGAAGACCCTCGACCACGACAAATATGAAAATATTGCAGGCTCGGTTTGATTGAGCCTGTTCATGGGCAGTAATGGAAATGCTTATTACTGCCCACGCCATCTAACACGACAAATATGAAAATATTGCATTTAAAAACCGATGTTTTTTTTTCTTCACTACCTTTTCGCTGTGTCTGGAGGATGTGTCTTCTGGATGTGGCCATTACTGATATACATATTATCAGTTTTTTGTTTGTTCATATGAGAAACGAGTTTGGTGAGGTTCTAGGATGCACCAACCTCACACTTGCCCCATCAGGCTCTCATATCGACAAACAATTAAGTACAAGTTGTCTTGTTGCAATAAATCCAACCCACCCATCAGCTCAACAATGTTGCATGCAAAGCACATAAACATATAAACATAAGAAGCTAATAGCATTGCAAAGCCAAAGGGGTGGGTACTCAATGATCTTACCGAGACCAGAGCACATGGAGTCAAATCAGCAAGAACACGATGACAGGAATGAAAGATACAAATGCGTTTCTAGGTTCTTTTAAAAAAGATTTCCCCATAAACCTTCATCAACTCTTAATCCCCTGCCACAGTGTGCAACCAATGAAGTAAGCATAATGATAATGCTGGAAAAACATGAAATATGATTATCAGGAATGGCCACATCCAGTAGATACAGCCTTCCCACAGAGTCAAAAAGTAGAGAGGAGAAGAGAGCATGATATCAAAATAATCAGTTTCAAAATGGACGCCACAAACAATTAACGAAAGTAAGAACCCGAGGGGTTACCGCCTTGGAATGGTCAGTGGCAAAACAATTTGCCACTAGGGGTTTAAATCAGGTTCTAGGGTGCACCAACCTTACACTTGCCAAAACAGGTCCTCATATCACAAAAGAAGGTGTCTTGGTGCAACAACTCCAACCCACCCATCAGCTCAACAAATTGCAAAAGCACACAAACATATAAAACATTAGAAGCTAATAGCATTGAAAAAGGCAAAGGGCGGGTACTCAATGATCTTACCGGGATTTTGGTAATTTTAGATAATTTGGGCATAGTACAGTGCATTTATAAAATTACCAATGCAAAATGGCTGAAAAAGAAAGTAAACAAGAAAGTTGCGGGTAAATTGTCATTATTTTGTGTTATCTGGTTCGTATTATAACATTAATCATGCATGCATCGGATATAATATTCATGTTTGTCATAACCTGACCTACCGAATCTATATTTCACTTTGATGGAATACTTCTATACTTTCACTTTCCACTAGTTCTATAAATATGACGTCGTAAATGCTTAAGTTATTTATCATTTTTTTATTTTATGGCAATTACCACGTCATATCGCCGAACGCAGTTTTCTTGTCGCATGTTCCGACCGATTTTCAGTCGGGAAAATTATCTAAGTTATCTGCAAATTTACAACATGACAGGCCTAAATATAGCAATATTTCATTAATATTACTCTTATTCTTGCTTCAGACACAAAAATTACTTACATTATCTAGTTATAAACTACGATAATCCATTTTAATTTCAACCACAGCATTTTTGTATATGCGACTCTCAGCCGTGTAGACATTGCTCGATTCTGATTGGCTCAAGCAAATCATGCAACTGCCTCATGTTATACAATACTTATTGGACGAATTACAAATAAATAGATGTTTTTTATAATATAAATCATACTTTCCCATATAATCGGACAGAAATATATATTTTCTTGATAATTAAAGTTAGCCTACAATAGTTTGATTGTTTTTCTTTCTGTTTAAAGGACATACAACTGTCAATCGGGAATATGTTAAGTGAAAGTTTTGCATACACAGTACTTGAATATAATTTCTTACCGGATTTAATTCATGTTTGCCGATGATTTGATGCTTAAAGGTGAATTTTGTTATAAATTTTCAGTGTCTAATCATTTAAAGCTGAGATTATGACTTTCTGTAAACTTTTTGTTAAAACTAAATATGCGACACGTTTTTGATGCATCGCGTTTAGAGGTAACGCTTGCTAATAAATGAAAAATATAAAATGTCAAACTATTAAATGTTAAAGGTTAAAGAAGCATGCGTTCCTCTAAATATTTGGAGTAACTTTCCACAAGCTCAGCCTCTGGCGTCCTAAAAAAAACATGCCTGTGGAAGACATGAAGCTTGGTGACAAAAACTCCTGTGAAGTTTCAATGAATTCCCTCAAGTGGTTTTGAAGAAGAGTCTGAAGAAGCGAGGACAAGATTTTACCGGACTGACATTTCGGACAGATAAAAGGCCGGATGGACAGTGCAATTCATATAAGACTCCCTTCAGGGGGCATAAAAAGTGTCCCTCCCTAATATTGAACCTGCAGCCTCCGCTTGTGAGGCGAGTGTGATAACTTCTTCACCAACCATTTTTTGTTTCTGGACTTGAAATTAACCATCGGTATTGAAGGAACTAGAAAGGAACCAGTAAGAACTAGAAATATCTGCACTTCTCTGTAGTTTTACACTGTGTATTGTTTGCAAGTGTTTACTTGCCACCCATGAATATTCCATATAAGAAAAGGGTTTAACTTACAGTTATCGTAAACAACACCCACCAACAACCAATTGAAATAGTCTTGTTGATTTTCCCGCTGCATAATAAGTTTTATTTACAACATTTCATTGGTCGAAAAGTTCAAAATTGAGCTTAGACAGCTTATGCCGAAAAAACAGACAATATAAAAATGTGTCTGACCTCTAGGGTTAGTATTCGGAAAGAGGTTGATATAGTTGTCTGCACTGCCCACATAATTCCAGAGGCTTCCCTGATTGGATGATCCAATGGCCTCCTTGACAATTAGTCAGCCATTGGACAATAAGGCTATCATCCCAAAGGAACCAGTCACTTAGCTGGGGTCTCTGCCACTAAACAGTGATATGACAGGATAATTATTTTATACTTTAACATACTTGTCAAATGTTTTAAGGCAGAGGCTAGAGGTCAGATTTCCGGACCCCATTACAAGCAGGCTAAAGTTCTGTATCCAGATACCTTGCCAGTCCTATGAGGTATTTCTAGAGGTGTGGTAATTGTGCATTTGAATATATGCTCAATAATCAATGTCCTTTAATATATCCTATATAAATAATATATGTAATTTATCACAGATGTGTCAGCTGATCTACATTGTTCACCCATGCAATGAAAATGTGTATCTGTGTATCTATGGAGTAAAGGGAAATTAGTTCAGCAGAAATACTGGTTCAAAGCTGTGCACCTTTTCTACTGAAACAATTGAATTCTCAAAATACGAAGTTCAAAATTTATTTAAATACATAAAATGAATAGACCACTTTAAGAAGTAAATTGAAAATTATTCTTTAAACATGCTATTTTGATGCATAGAAATAACATTAAAAAAAGAGAGCTTAATTGTGTTTACATTGTCATAAATGTGATAACTGAAATGGATGAAGGCCCAAGATACTTATAGGTTATTATACATTTTACTGTACAATACTGGAATATATTTGGACGAGTACACAGCTTGAAAAGTCATATTGGATGAGCCGATGTATAATAACCTTTTTATTATATATCTTTTGTTTAATTTGAAATATACATCATCATCATCCTGGTCAGTTAGACGCTATACAAGCAGTTTTAAACATATACTAACAAGCGTCTTTATGCATGCATGGTTCCCGGTCTTTAATTCGTTAGAGATTGAAATCTGAAACCAGACTAGCATCGTTTAGTGCACATGTACCCAACCGTCCAATATGAAATTAATAGATATTTTTTGGATCCAATACGGGAATATATTGGACTGTCACGTGGTACAATGCAGATTGTCGATTGGTTACATTTATTAGATATATAATAAATAACTATGTATTTGGCACATTTAAACTTTACAACCTTTTACAAGTGAACAAGATATTGGGATTTGAAATTGATGATTTATATTGGGAAAAAGGATAATGTCAAAAGATCGGTATTATTTAATATCCTGCCGGGATATCACATGTGCATTTGAAAAAAGATATACCATACAATCAAAGGTTTTAACAAGCTTAAAAAGTACAGTATTTCAACAATAGATAATCAGAATTCAGTGATCTTGATCCAGTTGGCAGTTTTGGATTTTTTATGCCCCCACAAAGTAGGAGGCATGTAGAATTGCACTTGTCATATGTATGTCCCCCAAATCTTGTGGCATAAACTCCTCATTAACTATAAGGTGAATTTCTTTCAAACTTGCACAGATGATCAAGCAGGATGTGTAGATGTTCTTAAAGAAAATATTTTTTCCTGCGACCATTTTAATCAGAGTTATGACCCTTTGTTACTAATGTTGCAGTGGGAGCATCAGTATCCAAAAACACATTCTAGTTTTCAGGTGTTTGGTGTGTAGGTAAATATGCAAGCCTGCCCTGGTACCTCAATCTGTAGAGTATCAAATGAAATGTTTGCATGTGGGCATCTAGTTTTATTGAATTTTTTTTTACCGGTATTAAAGTAAGGTTTTCATCCAGGCAGCTTTTTGTCTGCAGAATAATGTCTTTTTTTTTCAGAGGCTAATGGGACATTAAACTGAACATTTACAACTTCTTGTATGCCACAGCTTTAAAAAGATGTATCTTAATTTGTTGTTATTAGGAAGATTTTCATCAGTAGTCCTTTGCCCAAGGTTATAAAACTGAGCATGGAAACCAGTCTCAAATCTCAAGCATCTGATTGGCTGAAATGGCGACCAGTCGCCATTTCAGCCAATCAGATGCTTGAGATTTGAGACTGGTTTCCAGTCTCAGCTTTATAACCTTCAGCCCTTATTTAGAACTGGTTGTGGCTGAAATAATTTCTTGAGATTTTTATCGGAGGATAATTACAGAGATCAGCCTTGTTTTGCTGATGGCATGTAATTTGTAAAGCTTTTGCTAAGTTACATAAAATATATTCAATACATATGCCTTTATCACATGATAAGATACATCAGTTTATTACATTCATGCCATCTGGTCAGGATCTACACTATTTGCTTTAAGATTCATTGGGTTATATCTGACCAAGATGCGACCAATGCAGGCTGGTATCTACTTCTATGCAAGTACTTTGTTGAATCCACATTATTTGCCTCAGAACACCCAATGCATCAAATTGCACCATTGTTTCAAAATGTTCCATGGGAAGGTGGTAAAGGGGCACTCTTCAGGACCAACCCCTCCCCCAGCACAATTATGAATTCACAAATATAGAGGTCTAGCTACACTCCTGCATTGTAGATCCAGATCAGACTGCATGGATGTGCCAGCTGATATGCTGGCACGTGCAATAAAAAAATCTGTATATATTGGTTAAAGGGTTAAATACAAGAACCTGTTTTGAAAAGAGTTTTTTAGGTGATTTAATAACTGCTAGTGCAGTTGCTGAGGCCGTTACTTTAATCTTAAGTGGTGATTTTTGTATTTATTACAGAATGATAACCATGAGCAACCTGGTCAGGGCTCGAACTTTGGAGCTCCCTATGGCTGGTCGAGTACTCTACAGATTGAGATTACTGGGCCATAAACTCCTTTTCCCTTTTAATAAATACATCAACTGTGATGTTATGACTGGAATAAATCACAGGTGAACTGACTTTTATCGACTTTTGAGTGGATATCTTTGTTCAAATTATAGCATTTTAATATTTTTAACTTTTAAATACAAATTTTGTTACTGACTGGCTGCAGCAACACTCAGGGAGATGGGGGAGTATATATTCTCTTCAATTTATGATTGAAAAGTTATTTATGAAAAGTTCCCTTTTCATCTTCTTCAATTTATGATAAAAATGCTGACATATAAGGCTTAATATAAAGAATGTTCTGGTAGCTACTCCTATTTCTTTGCACTATTCTTAAAAAATATTCATGCTAAAAGCAGAGAATTTCACCACAGACCTATTAATAATGAAGTCTTATTCATCTAACGAATCATAATTTCTGATGGAAAACAGTGTGATGTATTACTTGTAAGTTGCAAAATGTTTTGACATGTGACCTCGCCGAGAACGCACGTTTTGCCGCAAGTAGCTGTGAAAAAGCAAGTTGTTATTCGCTTTGTCATGAACAATGCTGTTGTTCATAATTTCTGTATTAATGAGAGTATTTATGTGTATATAAGGACTGAATCGATAGATTTGATGGTTTTCATTTGGGTATGGAAAAAAGTTGGGTTGTTTGAAGTGTTAAAGCCGGAAGGGCTTCACGTGTACTTTCAAAAAAGATATTGCCATTTCTTAATATTCCTTCAATTTACTTTTAATTTATTTTATTGATGACTACAGGGTTATGGTTTAGTCAAAACCTGTTGGCCAAGTTCACGTTTGGAATAGTTATGCCCCTATTTTGGTAAACATCATTCCATTTCTGATGTGCTTTTGTTTACGTTTTGTTATTCTGACAAAGTATCTGAGGGTGACACAAGAAATGGTCTGAATTCTCTTCTAGCTGGAATATCAGAGGAACAAGTTGTCAGCACACGAATTGTAATAATTAAGAATCTGTATTAGTTGAACACCATTTTTTGGACCCTTTTTTCTGTCCCAGTTCCATCAATAAATGAAATCAATAAAAAAGATCCTGTTACAGAACAATCAGACCATGGGATGGCTGTAATTGCATGGGTAACCAGTGAAGATCCAGATTAGATGGCACAGATATGCCGACTGGTCATGAACTACATTGGTCTCACATGCAATAAAATGAATATATGGAGTAAAGGATTACATCTTCAGTGCATAAATGTAACTTATAGCTTCATTTGGTAGAGACATATCTCTCTGCAGGTCATATCAGTGTGTTTACAGTGCTGTCAGTGTGACTGAGCCATATTGAAGTCTGAAGACTTGTGGAGAATTTCATGTTTTGTTTTCTGTATGACTGTAGCAAAGAATTGTCAGAGCTCTGCCTACTGGGCGATTCAGGCGACATCTTCGCCTTTACTTTCCAAATTTCGCTCTAACAAAAATCATAAAAATAATATTTTGTTCGATGACATTTGATCTGTTCTCTACGCTCCACCCGATTTACGAAATGCCCGCCTTCTAGACCAATAAAAATAGCGCGCACAGTGATTCGCCGATCGCTGATATGCTGAATTAACTTATGTCCAATGGCAGCATCAACAAAACTGTCAAGTCTGTCAGTGTTCAAATTACCAATTAACCCCAATCAGCATGATTCCCTCTTGTCTCATAATTGATTGTTTGTACAAGGATTACCAGTTAAAACTAGTCATTCTTTTGTGTAAGCGGTCGTCTGACATGTCGTCCTTTGTCTTTCAATTAACAAAGAATCGAACAACTGAAAAGCTGTAAAAAGTTGATTTCAACTTTCACAGTTTCAGGCTATCAGCTAACTGATTAAAGTTACATTAATAAATAATTGAAAATCTTGCAAAAATCGGCAAAAAAAAATAAGCGCAATAAAATAAAGGGAGGTAATAAATAGAATAGGGGAGCTATCCTACTCGCCCCGGCGTCGGCGTCCCCGTTGGCGTCCGTTAAACAAAATATGCACTTTGGTCCATAACTTGAAAACTACTTATAATATCAACTTGAAACTTGGAATATATATTCACCATCAAATTATACATCATTACCAACAACACCCATAACTCTGCTACAAATATTTTTCAAGTTATGCCCCTTTTTCACTTAAATTTTGCGTTAAGGAAAATATGCACTTTGGTCCATCACTTATAAACTACATGAGATATCAACTTGAAACTTGAAATATATATTCACCATCGAATTCTACATCATTACCAACAAGACCCATAACTCTGCTGTCAATATATTTCAAGTTATGTCCCTTTTTTCTTCTATTTTGTGTTAAGCAAAATATGCATTTTGCCCATAACTTAAACTCTACTTGAGATATTGCCTTGAAACTTGAAATATATTTTCACCATCAAAATCTACATCATAACCAACAAGACCCATAACGCTGCTTCCAATTTTTTTCAAATTATGCCCCTTTTTCACTTTCATTTTGTGTTACGCAAAATATACACTTGGCTCTTAACTTCGTTATGAATGGAGGGATTTCAAAATAACTTGGCACAAATGTTCACCATGACAAGGTGGTGTGACGCGTACAATACCCATGCCTGTAGGTCCAAGGTCAAGGTCACTGTTACTAAAAATAGAATTTTCTTGCAAAATCGTGTCCGCTCTGTAACTTTGTTATTTCTTTTTGGATTTTTAAAAAACTTGGTATAATTGTTCACCATACAGGGGTTTTTCAGCACTGTCTGCACCTCCGGAAAACGGAGGTGTTCCCAAAGCAAACGGCCCTGTTCCCAATCATATCCAGTTGTCATTTTTCCCAATTGAAAACATATTTTATTTCCGAAATTTCGGCAAAATTCGAATAAAATATATCAAAATACACAGGTAATAGAAGAGTGACTTCCCTTTATCTAGAAATTGCAAGTGTCAGTGACCCTGATTTAACTGTAAGCATGAATATTTTCTGGAACTTCTTTCAAAATTATAGCTATTGAATATATCAATAAATTTAGAACTTTTTTGCAAAAATTTACAGAAGGTACCCTTAACTGCAGAAGATGCAGCATAATATGACTCGTTAGACACTTAATTCTTTTTGTAATGTATTTTCGGGCTATGATGGCTTTGCACAACAAAAAGTTCTACAATAAAAACTTACGTTTATCTGGTCTATTTAGTTAATACTCTAAAATAACCATTAAATTTGCTACAGTTTCACTATTTTATAAAGAATTTCAATTTCATATAATGAATAATTTAAATGAGAAAATTATTTCTGATAACAGTTGGCTAACAAGTTACCAGTTTTGCAATGTTTGTTTTAATAAATACCAAACAGCAGGTAAAAGTATATTGGTAATGTAAAAATTGACTGATTTAAGCTAAATAAATGAATATTGAAATTTCCCAAAATGGACTATTTTATCAATGTGAAAATTCCCAAAATGGGCATTTTTGTCGATAAAATATTCCCAAAATGTCCAAACTCCTTTTCCCAAAATAGGCAGAAAAACCCCTGCCATATCAAGACGGTGTGTCACATACATACCCAAGCCTGTAGGTCGAAGGTCAAGGTCACTGTTACTAAAAATAGAATTTTCTTGTCCGGGCTGTTACTTTGTTATGAATGGAGGGATTTCAAAATAACTTGGCACAAATGTTCACCATGACAAGGCTGTGTGTCCGCACAATACCCATGCCAGTAGATCCAAGGTCAAGGTCACTGTTACTAAAAATAAAATTTTCTTGTCCAGGCTATAACTGCGTTATGAATGGAGAGATTTCAAAATACCTTGACACAAATGCTCACCATGACAGGGCGGTGTGTCGCGTACCATGCTCATGCCTGTAGGTCAAAGGTCAAGGTCACTGTTACTAAAAATAGAATTCTCTTGTCTGGGCTGTTACTTTGTTATGAATGGAGGGATTTCAAAATAACTTTGCACAAATGTTCACTATGACAAGGCAGTGTGTCCGTGCAATACCCAAGCCTGAAGGTCTAAGGTCAAGGTCACTGTTACTAGGAATAGAATTTTTTTGTCCGGGCTGAAACTTCATTATAAATGGAGGGATTTCAAAATAACTTGACACAAATGTTCACCATGACAGGGCAGTGTATCGCGTACCATGCCCATGCCTGTAGGTCAAGGTCACTGCTACTAAAAATAGAATTCTCTTGTCAGGGTTGTAACTACGTTAGGAATAGAGTAATTTCAAAATAATGTGGCAGAAATGTTCACCATGACAAGGTGGTGAGTCGTGTACCATGTCCATGCCTGTAGGTCCAAGGTCAAGGTCACTGTTACTAAAAATAGAATTTTCTTGTCCGGGCTATAACTTTGTTTTGAATGGAGGGTTTTCAAAATAACTTGGCACAAATGTTCACCATGACAAGGCGGTGTTGCGTACATTACCCATGCCTGTAAGTCCAAGGTCAAGGTCACAGTTACCAAAACTTGAATTTACTTGTTCAGGCTATAACTTCTTTATGAATGAAGGGATTTCAAAATAACTTGGCACAAATGTTCACTATGACATTGCATTGCATTACCACCAACTTCTTCACAGACATTTCCGTAATAAGAAGACAACAGTGCCACAAATACAAATAATTTACTTGATCTTCAAGTTTATGCATATTCTTATAATTACTCGAACATCACTGTCTTTGAAATGCTATTATTCCCATCATTGCACTTGAGTGTCTGAAAACGATGCATAGCGGGGGCATCCGTGTCCTATGGACACATTTCTAGTTTCACTTATATTTTCACTTAAGTGCACTTCATCGATAACTTTGCAAATACTTAAGGTATCAACTTCAAACTTCCATTATATTTTCATTTCAGTTTTTTTTCTGTAACATTACTGAAGTGATTGATATTTGACTAAAAGTAAATGTCTCTAATAAAAAATTACTAACAAGTTTTCTAACAAATTCAGAAATATTTCATAGTTATTCCCCTATTCAGTTTAATATTTATGGTACATTAAGGAATTATTTCTGTTATTTGAAATGAATTTTTCCCTTACCATTCACTTGTTAATATTTTTCCTGATTGCACATGAATGTATGGCCATAGTTGTTATTGTTTTAATCTTCAATTGCATTTGTTTCAAATGATTCGAATAGTCGAGCATGCTGTCTCCTCTGACAGCTCTTGTTTTATTTCGAACATCCTCCAAAATATTTTCTTTTAAATGTATTACCGATATATGTATAAGGTGGTCTATAATAATTAGTGTTGAACTAGATTAACGCTGTACCTTATTAGGCTATACTCCTGCAACATCAGGCAATAAAAAATGTTATTTTGATAACCTATAGATATATTAAATCTACGCAAATAATTAAAGAATTCAGGAATACAGAAATTGATTAAGAATAAAACTGAACAGCATCAGCTAGAGATTTGTTAACAAGTATATGATTTTTTTCGGCGTTAGCTGTCTAAGCTCACTTTTGACCTAGTTTTTCGACCAATGAAATGTTGTAAATAATACTCGTATTCTCTTATTATGCAGAGGGAAAATGAAATAAACTATTTCGATTGGTAGCTATTTACACCAGAGAGGCATCTAGCAGGGTGGAGAGGTATCTAGTGGGATTTTTATTATTATGCAGCGGAAAAATCAAATAGATTAATTCGATTGGTTGTTAGTGGGTGTTGTATTGGAGGAAAAACATATTTACGATTTAAGTAACCAGTTAAGTCAATATTGATGGCTTAAATACAATATTATATGGAATATTCTTGGGTGTCAGGTAAACACTTGCATACAATACACAGTGTAAAACGAAAGAGAAGTGTAGATAATTCTAGTTCTTACTGGTTCCTTTCTAGTTCCTTTGATACTGATTGTTAATTTCAAGTACAAAATACAAGATTATTGTAGTGTAGTGGCTAACACTCTCGCCTCTCAAACGGAGGCCCCGGGTTCAATACTCAGGACGGACACTTTTTTTTAAGTTAATATACGTAAAAGTTGGTAGATTTCGCTCTTGTAACAGGCTGTTATTATTTATATTTATTAAATTTCCAGGACATTTATTCATCTTGAATTCTCACTCTACACGAGGTATTTTATTGAAAGAGAATATTTTGCTTCAGTATCTTTAAACGACTTGTTATCACTGTATGAAATTGTTGCAACAGCTTCAACATTTTTTTGAAAGACACTTTCAATATATTTATGAGTTGTCATGATTTGGTCGCTTAATCTCTAAGTCATACTAAGAAGGCAGGGAGGGTTCGTCGACAGCTATAACAAATAAAATAAAATAACTAAACTGTGTCTGCTTTGCCTCTCTGTATTTCTTTCATTCTTATATACATGTATATATAAAACTTTTCCATCAACGCCGTTTATCTTTTTTAAAGATATTTCTTGTTATACAATGTAGTAGTTTATCATGAAATGATGCTATTCAGTTTATATCAGCATTAAAATTTTATAAAATAAACTTGCTCCACACTATTTTAAATGTATATAAGTTTTATTTGCTGCTGCTGCAAATGACTAACTTGAATATCAGTACTGTTTAAATCAACATACTTGTATATTTTAAAGCGGCATGCGAGTCGTTGCAACTCACTTCTCCCTTAATTTTTAGCCTAGCCAGAGCCCTGATTTTTGCTCTATTTGAAGTAATTTTAAGAAAATTCAATAGCCATCGTAGATTAGGGCTGAAGTTGTCAAACTGATGAATCTGTGTACAGACATGAAAAACTGTCCACTATTGAGAAGTGTACAAGGAAATGTATTTAAAACTAGTCAAGACAGTCGCAAGTGCAATGCACTTTTGTGTTCAAAATAGCCTGTTGACTTCCTTCTGGATGGGAAACATGCTACAACACTGTGTCAGTGGATCTCAAGAGAACACACGTCAAGTCACTTTGTGAATGTGAAAATTGATGCAACATTTTCTACTGAAGATATGATTACAATTTCACAGTGGTCTGTCTCATTATCTTTTCAAGTAGAAGGGAGTTAACCCTTTTCTCCATATATATGCATTTTTATGCATGTGCAACCAGTGTAGATCCAGATCAGCTGGCACATACATGCCATCTGATCAGGATCTGCACTGGTCGCATTTTGTCAGAAATAACCTAACAAATCATAAAGCAAACAGTGCAGATCCTGATCAGACAGCACGGATGTGCCAGCTGATCTGGATCTACACTGTTCACCCAAGCAGTAAAGGTGTGTCTATGGAAGAAAAGGTTAATGAAAGTAGAAAGGGGATTCTGGACTCTAAACAAACAAAAAAATTAGTTGTTTCACTAAAATACTGTGGTCTGTATTGCCAGGCTTTCTGCCTCTTGTTAAGACCGATGATTGCAGTTTATATCGATATTCAAAATTATGTTGAAGTTCTAATTTTCATGGTATAATCTGCCCATGAAATCAACTACAATTAGTACTAAAAATAATTTATTTTCTGTATGCGCCCCCATCAAATTGTGATAAAACATGCTTATATTGATCTTCTTGAAAAGTAGTCTATTTATAATGTAATTGAGATCTACAAAGAAACAACTTTCTATAGATTTTCCATCATTATTGTAATGAGATGACATAATTGGCTGAAAATGTTCCTGTATTTATAGAATAGGTTTCCTAATAACTTTACATTGCCCTTATAAATCCTGGTATTAGTGGTTCATATTAACCTTGCGGGACTTAACTTGGTGTTATTTGTTAAGAAATGTGTATATCATCCACAAACTTTTAACAAAGCTTACATTGTGGTGATCTGTGCTTAAAGACTGGAATTTTGATTTTTCAGAACTGGAATTTTACTGTCAACATTGATTTAAATTTAAGTCATTTCAGGTATTTTTAATCATGATGCTTTAACAGCCAAAGAATAGCATTTAAGAGACTTATTCTGTGTATTTTAATATTTTTATTCTAAAACAATAGCAAGTTTAATGTTTATTGTTTGTTTGTTTTTTAAATTTTTTTATATAACATTCAATTTGATAATTTTGATTAGGGAAAAAGATACTTTTCTTCAATTAGAATGTAATTTAAAAAGTCAAAGCCAAGTTTCATAACCAGCCATAATGCTTCAATCACTCTAGAGCAACATGACTTTTTAACTTTTAAGCCCCATATACATGTATATGCATTTGATTGTGTGTGTGACCAGTGTAGATCCTACATATTTGTGCCAACTGATCAAGACATTCATGTTCTCTTCTTGTTTATAATAAACCTAATGAATCAAAAAGCAAACAGATCCTGATCAGATGGCAAGATAACATTTGGTGTTGTACCTCTTTTGATACATGGTTTTGTCAAGACAACATAACATTGGCCATATCTTTGCCATTTCTTAATATTTGTTCATAAAACTTCCATATAATATTGCTTATGACATCAGTGTCATGATTATGCCAAAAACCTATAGGTCAAGGTCACATTTGATGGAGTTATGTCTATTTTTGTACTTTGATACAGAAACCTAATGTTGGCTGTAACTTAAAGTGACTGATGTGGATCTTGGTCAGACTGCACTAGTGTGATCTCATATGGGATGACGGCCAAATTTTCATAGTAAAGATTTGATATTTATTGGTAAATATGTTTTCTGTGTTTACAGTGCACCAGATATAGTTTCGGACAGAAGTCCCGAGGAGAATGCAGATATGATTCCATCGGGGAAATCAGACAGCTGTACGCACAAATTTGAGACTCAGTTATACGTTGATGTGAAGAACACACAATGGCCAATAGTTTATGGACCTGAATACAATATAGGCTTCCTGGGTCTGGAGAGGTTACACCCATTTGATGCTGGGAAATGGGGAAAAGTCTATACTTTCCTGAAAGGTTTGTAAAGTTCTCTGGTAGATTATATGCCACTGAGTAAATGGTTTACAAGACAGTTACGAAGCGATGTCTTTTTTCATTAGTTATATTGTATGTGCTTAATATTTTTTATGTTTAATTGCCAGTTCATTTAAGAAGGCACCGTTACATACTGATAATTAGATGTAAGCATTAGAACAAGTCTAAGGCATTGACCTAGCTTTTGACTGTAAACAGTTGGCTGCAGGGTTTCTTTTTGGAGAAACCACAAAACATGTTATAAAATTGAATGAAAGAAATATGCTTTTTTATGGCATTATCATTGATGTGCTATTTTACCGGTGTGGAAAGAAAAAAAACAATCTTCTGATGTTCCAGAACTTCACAAAGTATTTTTTAGTGCAGAGGGTCACTTGACATTTTAGAAGTTGGCTTCCATGAGTTGACGTCACATAACAAAATTGAACATCACCTAAATATAAATAAATACAGATGCGGCATCACAATGTTATTGTTATCCCAATTTAAGTTTGTCTAACAGTACTCCTGTAAAGATAAAACAATATACATACTGTTAAACTTTTTTTTAAATAATTGGTACAGATTAAGTGATACAGAAAAACATTCATCTTCAAATTAACCTCAGTTCTTACTCAGCAAAGCTTGCTTTTCAGAAGCCAACATGATACGAGATGACACGACAGTGCGCCCTCTAGAGGCCACGGAGACCGATCTTCTTGTTGTACACACCAAAGACTATCTCAACAGCCTCAAGGTAATCTACATACACAGGTTTACATGTGCAGATGTACTTTTTTGATAATTTCTTGCACATGCTTAGGTTGTTTTGTTTTTTTAATTAAAAATGCTTGTTTATAAGTCATTCCCATGTGTGACCAATGTAGATCCAGATCAGCCAGCACATCTATGCAGTCTGATCACCATCAACACTGGCAGCTTTGAGATTCATTAGGTTATTTCTGACCAGTAAGCAAATTGTGTAGACAACTGATCAGACTACACAGGTGTGCGGGCTGATCTGGTTTTCACTGGTTGCACATAGAATAGCCATATTTAATCCATTTAACCCTTTCCACCATAAATACGCATTTTTACGCATGTGCGACAAGTGTAGATCATAATCAGCCGGCACATCCGTGCGGTCTTATCAGGATCTGCACTGGTCACATTTTGGTCAGAAATAACCTAATGAATAAAAAAACAAACAGTTTAGATCCTGATCAGAGGGTACAGATGTTCCGGCTGATCTGGATCTAAACTGTTCACCCAAGCATTGAAGGTGTATCTATGTAGGAAAGGGTTAACTGTTAAAAGGTTTAGTTTGTAGCCATATGATTACCCATGGATAAAATATTTGTTGTGAAATTTTGATATTATATAAATATCACATCCCGTTGGGGGAAACAGTACGAAATGTTAACCCGAGAGAAGTAATGTCAACCGAGGCGTTAGCCGAGGTTGACATTACCTTCTCAAGGGTTAACATTTCGTACTGTTTCCCCCAATGGGATGTGATATTTATTTTATTACACCGAACATTTGTTTTTATGCCCCCGCCATATAATGGCTGAAGGGCATATAGTGTTCACCCTGGCTGTGGGTGGGTGGGTGTGTGTGTCAGTGTGTGTGTATGTTCGAAAATCGTGTCCGCTCTGTAACTTTGTTATTTCTTATTGGATTTTAAAATAACTTGGTATGAATGTTCACCATATCAAGACGGTGTGTCGCGTACAATACCCATGCCCGTAGGTCCAAGGTCAAGGTCACTGTTACTAAAAATATAATTTTCTTGTCCGGGCTGTAACTTCCTTATGATTAGAGGGATTTGAAAATAACTTGGCACAAATGTTCACCATGACAAGGCGGTGTGTCGCCTACAACACCCATGCCTGTAGGTCCAAGGTCAAGGTCACTGTTACTAAAAATAGAATTCTGTTGGGAAAATCTTGTCCGCTCTGTAACTTTGTTATTTCTTAATGGATTTTAAAATAACTTGGTATAAATATCCACCATATCAAGACGGTGTGTCGCGTACAATACCCATGCCTGTAGGTCCAAGGTCAAGGTCACTGTTACTAAAAATAGAATTTTCTTGTCCAGGCTGTAACTTCCTTATGAATGGAGGGATTTCAAAATCACTTGGCACAAATGTTCACCATGACAAGGCGGTGTGTCGCGTACAACACCCATGCCTGTAGGTCCAAGGTCAAGGTCACTGTTACTAAAAATAGAATTTTGTTGGAAAAATTGTGTCCGCTCTGTAACTTTGTTATTTCTTAATGGATTTTAAAATAACTTGGTATAAATATCCACCATATCAAGACGGTGTGTCGCGTACAATACCCATGCCTGTAGGTCCAAGGTCAAGGTCACTGTTACTAAAAATAGAATTTTCTTGTCCAGGCTGTAACTTCCTTATGAATGGAGGGATTTCAAAATCACTTGGCACAAATGTTCACCATGACAAGGCGGTGTGTCGCGTACAACACCCATGCCTGTAGGTCCAAGGTCAAGGTCACTGTTACTAAAAATAGAATTTTGTTGGAAAAATCGTGTCCGCTCTGTAACTTTGTTATTTCTTATTGGATTTTAAAATAACTTGGTATGAATGTTCACCATATCAAGATGGTGTGTCGCGTACAATACCCATGCCTGTAGGTCCAAGGTCAAGGTCACTGTCACTAAAAATAGAATTTTCTTGTCCGGGCTGTAACTTCCTTATGAATGGATGGATTTCAAAATAACTTGGCACAAATGTTCACCATGACAAGGCGGTGTGTCGCGTACAACACCCATGCCTGTAGGTCCAAGGTCAAGGTCACTGTTACTAAAAAAAATTTTGTTATAAAAATCTTGTCTGCTCTGTAACTTTGTTATTTCTTATAGGATTTTAAAATAACTTGGTATAAATGTTTATTATATCAAGATGATGTGTTGTGTACAATACCCATGCCTGTAGGTCCAAGGTCAAGGTCACTGTTACAAAAAATAGAAATTTCTTGTACTAGCTATAACTTCATTATTAACAGAGTGATTTCAAAATAATTTGGCAGAAATGTTCACTATGACAAGGCGTTGTGTTGTGTACAATTCCCATGCCTGTAGGTTCAAGGTCAAGGTCACTATTACTAAAACCAGAATTTTCTTGTCTGGGCTGTGAGTTTGTTATTACTTATTAGATTTTCAATTAACTTGCTATAAATGTTCACCATGACAAACATGCATAGCGGGGGCATCCGTGTCCTATGGACACATTTCTAGTTTTAAGAGATCTTGACTATGACCAAATTTCGTTTGGGAACAAAATCAAGCGCCGGAAGTCCAAAATCAATAATGCTCAATATGCGGCTACAAATAATGATCAAAATGCGTTTATCTCCCTTGGTCAATTACGCATGCGTAGAAGTTAATTTGTCATCGGATTTCCAAGATATTTATTTTTAGATCCACGCGAGGGTGACATGATGCTGTCGCATATGTGACAGTAGTGATTATCTCCCTGTGACGTCACATTACGCTATATAGTAAACTAATCACGTGAGGTGTAATAAAACTAATTAACAAACTAACATTGACATTTTAATGTATGACATTATTTCATTATTTAAGTGGTTTCCCACAATATGTATGACAGGAATAGATTTATTTTATGTTTTCCATTAAATTAAAGACTTGAGTTTTCTCTGTGAAATAAAATTAGTGATTCACTGTATTGAAATTGCAGAATGCCATGCATACATGTAAAAAGAAAATTTGTTTCAGTGAAATATAAATTTTATTTCAGCAGCATAAACTGATATATTTTTGAGTGGTGTAGTTCACTTGTGAAAACAGGAAGCTGATATTTCACTGATACAAACATATATCCTTTATCTTAATGATCATTACATTAAAAAGAAAACTTAAGATAAAGACCCTGCCTAGAACATTACATGATATGTAGCCTGCATACTAAACATTGCATTACTCATTGCATGTCCAGCTTACAAGTATAGTGGAGGGTACAGTTTTGAAAGAGGTATCTATAACTTTCACTCCAAACAAAGTTGATGTATCCCTGTTGTGACTTGCATGCAAATAACAGGCATGTGACACGTCTGTTTTCATGTTTGTGTTTAATTCCTTAAAACTAGATAGTGATTAAATTTGAACACCTTCATACCTGTTATTTCTCTCCTTTTATTTAATTCTTTTGTTAACACTAAAGATTTTTTTGGTTTATTAATCACGGGACAAGTTTTACCAATGTAATGGAGAATTTACCCCTTTAGCTATTCCCACAGCCCTATGGTATTCCAGCCTAGAAGGGTATTTAGTTAATAAAACCTTGGGAGTTTTTCCTTGGAGACTTATCTATATGTGTCTTTTGATTGATAAAATTTTAAGATTCAAATCCCATCTCATTCTTAACCATCTGGTTTTCAAAATCTTTAAAAAAGTGGATGTGTTCCAGAAAACCATGAATTATTGTCCACAAAATAAATGATAAAACATCAGTTGAATACATATTCTGACAGTGATCAGAGTTTTCAATATTCAAAATATTGTTGAATAACTGATGGATCATCCATGGAAGGTAGTTATTTATAAGGGAGTGTTTAATGTTTGTAGAAGTGTTGATTTTGTACCATGGAGCATTAACTGAATTCAGACTTGTTGTATGGTTTGAAGATTGAATTCCCTCCACTAAAACTTGTTCACATTTATCTTTTTATCATCATCAGTATTATAGTTGCATCTTTTGTTTTATTTAAATGAGCATAATTCTCATTGATCAATAAACAGCATGTAATTATCGCGATGTGAAGTGCCATACACAAAAGCATGTAGTCATTGCACTAGTATCACTGTGTACTTGATGTACTATTCGTAAAGTAGTGACATTTAGATCATCATTTACATGAAGTCATGTCACAACGAGCACCATGTACAAGGTTAATGAAGGCTTGTCACAAAGAATACCATGTACTTTAAGTCCTGACATAAAGATCCCCATAAACATAAAGTCATTTCAGTTATTTCACCATGAACATGAACTTATGTCACAAAGATCACCATAAACATGCAGTCATGTCACAAAGATCACCATAAACATGCAGTCATGTCACAAAGATCACCATAAACATGCAGTCATGTCACAAAGATCACCATAAACATGCAGTCATGTCACAAAGATCACCATAAACATGCAGTCATGTCACAAAGATCACCATAAACATGAAGTCATGTCACTTATATCACCTTTAGCATGAAGTCATTTTTCTTAGATCTCACTTATATGTCAGTAAACATGAAGTCATGTCACTTTGATCACCATGAACATGAAGACATGCCAATTAGATTACGATGAACATAAAGTCATGTCATTTATCACTATGAACATGAAGTCATGTCACTTTGATCACCATGAACATGAAGTCATGTCACTAAGATTACCTTGAACATAAAGTCATTGTCGCAAAGATCACCTTAGTCATGTCATGTTCATGAAGTCATGACACTTATCACCATTAACATGAAGTCATGTCACTTATCATCATGAAAATAAAGTCAAGTCACTAAGATCACCATGAACTTGAAGCGCACATGCATCATGATGATCATGATGTCGTGTCACTGAGATCACAATTCACATGAAGTCATGTCACTTTTATGACTATGAACAAAAAGTCATGTCAGCTTTATTACCATGAACATGAAGTCATGTTACTTTGATCACGTTGAAGTCGTGTCGCTTAGATCACCATGAACATAAAGTCATGTCACTTATATCACCATAACATAAAGTCATGTCGCTAAGATCATATTGAATATAAAGTCATATCACTTAGATCACTTTGAACATGAATTCATGTCACTTAGGTCACCATGTACATGAATTCATGTCACTTAGATCGCCCTGAACATGAAGTCATGTCACTTAGATAACCATGTACATGAAATCATGTCACTTAGATCACCATGTACATGAATTCATGTCACTTAGATCGCCTTGAACATGAAGTCACGTCTCTTAGATCACATTGAACATGAAAGCATGTTACTTAGATCACCATTTTCATTAAGTCATGTTACTTAGATCGCCTTGAACATGAAGTCATGTCACTTTGATCACAATGAACATGAAGTTATGTTACTTAGATCATCATGAACACAAAGTTATATCACTTAGATTGCCATAACATGATTCTGTGCAGTTGTGTGACATTGATTGCCATGAGCTTGAAGTTATGTCCCTTAGATTACTTGGTTTCAGATCAGAGAAAATGATGTCATGACTCATGGCATAGTATCATTTACAGACATATTTGGCATGGCATTTTAAAATTGAAATCATGCATATTATGAATTTAAAGTATAAAGTAAACAGCAAGTGTTTATACACTTATTGAAATATATTTCACTAATGAACTCCAGAATAATATATTTTCATGTGTATCTATGCCACTCATAAAAATTCTGAAGCTGAGACTGTGAAATATAATTTTGACACCTGTTGAAAGCAAAAAAAACATGTATCCTCTAACAAATTTAAAGTCAAATACTATCAAATTGCACCCAATTATCAACCTCTCTTAAGTGGTTTCTAGTCAGTGTTTATCTTTTAAACTTTAGATATTGTGTGTTTGTTTTAACAATCTCTAAAGATAGCTTACACTGAACAACTTTTCTGATGGGGCAGACTACAAAACATACATGTTTTATTCTCAAATATACACATTTTATTCTCAAACATACAGGTTTTATTCTCAGAAATGATGAACATACAAGTAAATTACTTTATGTTGAACTCCAATACTTAAAATACCTGATTTATTGAAAAGATACAAATGTTTCATATCAAGGAAAGTCAAAGAAATGTACATAATGCTACTAATTTGGTAAATACTTAGACTATCTGTTTCCAGTAAAACTTTTGCAATATGTAACTTCAAAATATAAAATTTCAGGATTGCAAACATTTCTGTTAACCCCTTGCACATTTTTGCTCCAGTTAGGCAAAAAGTTTTAAATTTTAAATTCTTGAATATTTGTTATATCACAAGGATGACTGACCAGTGTTTGTCCAGATCAGCCAGCATGCCCATGCCATCAGATCTGGATCTACAATATTCAGTTCTTGGTCAGTAATAACCTAATAAATAACCTAATTAATCTAAAAGCAACAGTGTAGATCCTGATCAGATGGCACAGACATGATGTCTGATCTGGATCTTTGCTGTTTGCTTATGGTGGTATTGTGTAAAGTATTAACTTAATTATTTATTCCAGAGGTACCCCTTAATGTGTAGGCAAATAGTGTAGATCCAGATCAGCTTGCACATACCTGTCATCTGATCAGGATCTACATTGTTAACATTTAGATTCATTAGGTGGTTTCTGACCAATTAGCACACATTGTAGATCCAGGTCAGATGGCAATGATATGTACACATTTGGCAGCTGATCTGAATTTACACTGTTAGCACATGACAATAATGTAATTATGTCTCCCCCCCTCTGGGGGAGACATATTGTTTTTGCCCTGTCCGTCTGTCCATCAGTCCGTCTGTCACACTTCGTTTCCGCTCAATAACTCGAGTACCTTTTGACCCAGAGCCTTCAAACTTCATAGGGTGATAGCCCTTATTGAGTAGAAGAACCCTATTGATTTTGGGGTCAGTAGGTCAAAGGTCAAGGTCACAGTGACCCAAAGAGTGAAAACCGTTTCCGCTCAATAACTCGAGTACCCTTTGACCCAGAGCCTCCAAACTTCATAGGGTGATAGCCCTTATTGAGTAGAAGAACCCTATTGATTTTGGGGTCAGTAGGTCAAAGGTCAAGGTCACAGTGACCCAAAGAGTGAAAACCGTTTCCGCTCAATAATTTGAGTACCCTTTGACCCAGACCATTCAAACTTCATAGGGTGATAGCCCTTATTGAGTAGAAGAACCCTACTGATTTTGGGGTCAGTAGGTCAAAGGTCAAGGTCACAGGGGCCCGAAGAGTGAAAACCGTTTCCGCTCATTTACTCAAGTACCCTTTGACCCAGACCATTCAAACTTCATAGGGTGATAGCCCTTATTGAGTAGAAGAACCCTATTGATTTTGGGGTCAGTAGGTCAAAGGTCAAGGTCACAGTGACCCAAAGAGTGAAAACCGTTTCCGCTCAATAACTCGAGTACCCTTTGACCCAGAGCCTCCAAACTTCATAGGGTGATAGCCCTTATTGAGTAGAAGAACCCTATTGATTTTGGGGTCAGTAGGTCAAAGGTCAAGGTCACAGTGACCCAAAGAGTGAAAACCGCTCCGCTCAATAATTTGTGTACCCTTTGACCCAGACCATTCAAACTTCATAGGGTGATAGCCCTTATTGAGTAGAAGAACCCTACTGATTTTGGGGTCAGTAGGTCAAAGGTCAAGGTCAGGGGCCCGAAGAGTGAAAACCGTTTCTGCTCAATAATTCGAGTACCCTTTGACCCAGAGCCTTCAAACTTCATAGGATGACAGCCCTTATTGAGTAGAAGAACCCTATTGATTTTGAAGTCAGTAGGTCAAAGGTCAAGGTCACAGGGGCCTGAAGAGTGAAAACCGTTTCCGCTCAATAACTGGAGTACCGTTTGACCCACAGCCTTCAAAATTCATAGGGTGATAGCCCTTTTTGATTAGAAGAACCCTATTGATTTTGGGGTCAGTAGGTCAAAGGTCAAGGTCACAGGGGCCTGAAGAGTGAAAACCGTTTCCACTCAATAATAGGAGTTATATTTTACCCAGACCATTCAAACTTCATACGATGGATGTCCTTATTGAGTAGAGGACTCCTATTGATTTTGGGGTCAGTAGGTCAAAGGTCAAGGTCACAGGGGCCCCGAAGAGTAAAAACAGTATCCGGTCAATTACTGGAGTACCGCTTGACCCAGAGCATAGGGTAATAGCCCTTATTGAGTAGAAGAACCCTATTGATTATGGGATCAGTAGGTCAAAGGTCAAGGTCACAGGGGTCTGGGCGCAGGGGGGTGGGGGGGGGCGGCGCATGGGGGAGACATGCGTTTTTCACAAAAAAATCTAGTTTATATTAAGTTTTATAGTTACTGGAAATGCCATTTAACCTTGTGATCAATTAGAAAAGTTGTTAAGTGTATGAAAACATTACCAGACATGCATGAGATTATATGACCTTGTGCTTTTACATGTTGTAGTTTTGTCATCTAGTATTTAATTATTTTATTTATTTATTATCTGTCTTACATGAGTAGTACTTATCCAGTCTTCATCATATGACAGAAAGATGTGATATCACTTTATTAATTTGTCGTTCAATTTGGGGTGATATTTTATATCGAGATTGTCAATGATAATACTGTTGAAAGTATGAAGCTATGAAAGTAACAGCATTTTAGTGTACAGCAACGTGGCATTGCTGATGAACATAGAACTTATGTTTAGTAAAACGAAAAATCCCTAGAAAAGAATATTTACCTTGATATTAAGAATCAAATTAGCATATGTCTTGATAAACATTTTGTTACAATACAGCAATGAATAAAGATGCCATGGATGCAGTGACATTTCTTCAGAATTAACCATTGTCTGAAGGTTTTAAATGTTTGTTTTCCGGTTTAGATTAGTTTGCTTTTCTTTTTTAATAAAAAAAAGAAATCTCAGTAATTGAGCATAGTGTTTGTTGTGTATTTCAGTGGAGTGTGAATGTAGCATCCATCACAGAGGTACCTCCAGTAGCTTTGTTACCCAACTTCATCGTACAGAGAAAAGTCCTCAGGCCTTTCAGATTTCAGACTGGTGGAACAATTCTAGTAAGTGCCAGTCAGTGTCTTTTACTTGTGTAGCAGATGACAGTTTTACCAGTTACCATACTATGTGTAGCAGATGACAGTTTAACCAGTTACCATACTTTGTGTAGCAGATGACAGTTTTACCAGTTACCATACTATGTGTAGCAGATGACAGTTTTACCAGTTACCATACTACGTGTAGAAGATGACAGTTTTACCAGTTACCATACTATGTGACGGTTTTACCAATTACCATACTGCAATGAACATAAACATCTGATATTTAAAATATGTTATAAATCTATTATGTTTTATACATAATTATTTGAATAATAGAAATAACCAAAAATGAAAACTCAGATTTTTACTAAACCCAGTTTCTCATGATTATGATTTAATTTCTTAATTTCAACAGGCAGCTAAGTTGGCAGTAGATCGTGGGTGGGGTATCAACATCGGAGGTGGATTCCATCATTGTTCAGGGGACCGAGGCGGAGGATTCTGTGCGTATGCTGACATCACACTGGCCATCAAGTTTCTGTTCCATCAGAATCCGAAAATCAAGAAAGCCATGATAGTCGACCTTGATGCTCATCAGGTATTGATACATTTATACTTTCATTAGAATTGGATGTGACATGTTTTTTATGCCCCCACAAAGTGGGAGGCATATAGAGTTGCACTCGTCCGTCCGTCCGTATGTCCGTAAGTCCGTACGTCCCCAAATCTTGTGGCATCAACTCCTCCTAAACTATAAGGCGGATTTCTTTCAAACTTGCACAGATGATCAAGCAGGATGTGTAGATGATCGTAAAGAAAGGATTTTTTCCTGCGACCATTTTTACCAGAGTTATGGCCCTTTGTTAATTTCAGTTAAAAAATCTTGTGGCGTCAACTCCTCCTAAACTACAAGGCAGATTTCTTGCAAACTTGCACAGATGATGAAGCAGGATGTGTAGATAATCGTGAAGAAAGGATTTTTTCCTGCGACCATTTTTACCAGAGTTATGGCCCTTTGTTATATTCATTAATTAAATCTTGTGGCGTCAACTCCTCCAAAACTATAAGGCAGATTTCTTGCGAACTTGCACAGATGATGAAGCAGGATGTGTAGATGATCGTAAAGAAAGGATTTTTTCCTGCGACCATTTTTACCAGAGTTATGGCCCTTTGTTAATTTCAGTAATTAAATCTTGTGGCATCAACTCCTCCAAAACTATAAGGCAGATTTCTTGCGAACTTGCACAGATGATGAAGCAGGATGTGTAGATGATCGTAAAGAAAGGATTTTTTCCTGCGACCATTTTTACCAGAGTTATGGCCCTTTGTTAATTTCAGCAATTAAATCTTGTGGCATCAACTCCTCCTAAACTACAGGGCAGATTCCTTGCAAACATGCACAGATCATGAAGCAGGATGTGTAGATGATCGTGAAGAAAGGATTTTTTCCTGCGACTATTTTTACCAGAGTTATGGCCCTTTGTTTTTTTCAGTAATAATATCTTGTGGCATCAACTCCTCATTTACTTTTGGACAGATTTCTTTCTAACTTGCACACATGATCAAGATGGCTGGGTAGATGATCATAAATAAAAGATTTTTTTCTGCTGCCATTTTTACCACAGTTATGGCCCTTTGTTTATTTCACTTACAAAATTTTGTGGCATCAACTTCACATTTTCTATTTGGCTGATTTCTTTCAAACTTGCACAGATGATTAGACATGATGTGAAGATTGTTGTAAAGGACATTGTCTTGCAACAATTTTCACCACAGTTATGGCCTTTTGTTTATGTTAGTTATTAAATTTTGTGGCACTTACTCCTCATTTACTAATCATGATCACCACATGTTGTTAGTACCTGGTACAAAATTTTGTAACAAATGTTATTGCAGCAGTGGGGGCATCAGTGTCCTGTGGACACAGTCTAGTTTTGTAATGTAACCCTTTACTCCACATAACCTGGTTTTATCGCATATATATTTACACTTGAACTTCATCCTCTACAATAAAGTCTTATTCATCAAACGGATCATAATTTCTGTTAGTAAACAGTGTGACAAATTAATTTAAGAGGCATGGCTACTGTAGAGCCATTCATAATTTATTGGGCATTGCACAATGTTTTGACTTATGAAGTCACCGAACTTGCACATTTTGCCACAAGTAGCTACGAAAAGCGTGCCATCATTCATTGTTTCATCAACATTGCTGTTCCAACAGCCTTTTGAAAAAGCCGTAATATCACGAATTCTTCTCATTATTTCTGTATTAATTTGAGTATTTAAGGGTGTAAATATAAGGATTGAATCAATATTTAATGGTTTTCATTTGGTATGAAAAACAGTTGGATTGTTTAAAGTACTCTGGTAACTCCGGCTGGTAACCCCTTCAGGCTTCACACACTTTAAACAACCCAACTGTTTCCCATACCCAAATGAAAACCATCAAATATCGAATCAATCCTTAAGTATAGATCAGATGGCATGGATGTTTGCCAGTTTTCAGAAAAAACCTAATGAATCTAAAAGTGAACAGTGTAGATCCTGATCAGACAGCATGGATGGATCTACACCATTGGCCCGTGCCATAAAAGTTGTATCTATGAAGTAAAGGGATAATCTTACAAAATTGGGAACATAATTATCATTTTTAGCTCACCTGAGCACGAAGTGCTCATGGCGAGCTTTTGTGATCGCCTGATGTCCGTCATCCGTCGTCCGTCTTCTCCTGAACTCCTGGGCCAATCTTGCTGAAACTTGACAGGAATGTTACTTGCATGAAGCTTTACCAAAATTGTTCAAATGGTTCCAGTCCATTGCCTATCTAGGTCACAGAGGATAAAAATAGATTTTGAACATGAAATATTAAAAATCTTCTTCTCTGAAACCGTAAGGCCTAGAACTTTGATATTTGGTGTGTAGCATCACCTAGTGGTCCTCTACCAAGATTGTTCAAATTATAGCCCTGGGGTCAAAATTGGCCCCGCCCGGATGGGGTCATGTGTTTTCCTTATAAATATATAGCAAAAACTTAAAAAATCTTCTTCTCTGAAACTGTAAGGCCTAGAACTTTGATATTTGGTGTGTAGCATCACCTAGTGGTCCTCTACTAAGATTAAAATTATAGCCCTGGGTTCAAAATTTGCCCCGCCCCAGAGGTCATGGGTTTTCCTTATATCAATATATAGCAAAAACTTAAAAAATCTTCTTCTCCGAAACCGCAATGGCCAGAGGTTAGATATTTGGCATGAAACATTGCCTAATGGACCTCTAACAAAGTTGTTCAAATTATGGCCCTGGGGTCAAAATTTGCCCCGCCCCAGAGGTCATGGGTTTTCCTTATATCAATATATTGCAAAAACTTAAAAAATCTTCTTCTTTGAAACCGCAATGGCCAGAGGTTAGATATTTGGCATGAAACATTGTCTAATGGACCTCTAACAAAGTTGTTCAAATTATGGCCCTGGGGTCAAAATTTGCCCCGCCCCAGAGGTCATGGGTTTTCCTTATATCAATATATAGCAAAAACTTAAAAAATCTTCTTCTCCGAAACCGCAATGGCCAGAGGTTAGATATTTGGCATGAAACATTGTCTAATGGACCTCTAACAAAGTTGTTCAAATTATGGGCCTGGGGTCAAAATTTGCCCCGCCCCAGAGGTCATGGGTTTTCCTTACATCAATATATAGCAAAAACTTAAAAAATCTTCTTCTCCAAAACCACAATGGCTAGAAGTTAGATATTTGGCATGAAACATTGTCTAATGGACCTCTAACAAAGTTGTTTAAATTATGGCCCTTGGGTCAAAATTGGCCCCGCCACAGGGGTCGCCCATTTTACATAGAATTATATAGGAAAAATCTTGTAAAAGTCTTCTTCTCTAGAACCATAACACATAGAGCTTAGAATTTTTACATGTAACATCACTTTGTGGACCTTTACCACGTTTATACATATCATGACCCCAGGCTCGAATTGGCCCCACCCAGGGGCTTATCAATTTTTACATAGAGCTAAATAGTAAGAACTGAAGACATGTAGAATGTTTGCTAGTGTCAAACTACACCCCTTGTTCTCTGAAACTAATGCGACTAGACCTTAGATATTTCGTGTTGAGTATTGTAAAGAGACCCTTTACCAGCATTATTTAAATGTTGGCCCTGGGGTAAAGCTGAAAGTACTTTTGTACTCAGGTGAGCGATACAGGGCCATCATGGCCCTCTTGTTTATAAAATATGTAATTGGTATTCAGGTTTCTTACACATACTCCATAAAACCATATCTGCTACTTTCAAAATGTATTTGTTTGATGATTTCAAGAGATCTTCTTACCAGGCATGATATGTATTGCATATTACTGCATGTGAAGAGAGAACTCAAAATGTTCTTAACCCTTTCCTGTATAGATACACCTTAATTGCTAGGGCGAACAGTTTAGATCCAGATCAGCCGGCACATACGTGCCGTCTGATCAGGATCTGAACTGTTCGCTTTTAGATTCATTAGCTTATTTCTGACCAAAATGTGACCAGTGCAGATCCTGATCAGACGTTACAGATGTGCCGGCTGATCTGAATCTACACTGGTCGCACATGCATAAAAATGCGTATATATCAAGGAAAGGGTTAATCTTAACTTGATGGACATGGCTTTTATCCCATGTGCTACCTGTGTAAATCCTGATCAGCCTGAACCTCCTTGCTGCCGGAACAGAATCTATGCAGTTTTCTTCTGTGTCAGAAATATCCTGAAGGTACATGAATCAAATGTGCAGGCTGACCCGGATCTTCACTGGTTGCCCTTGGAGTATAAGCCAGATCCCATGCAGTAAAGAATTAAGTAACTGTTTATTCCAGGGCAATGGCCATGAGAGAGACTTCATGGATGATGAAAGTGTCTATATAATGGATGTATATAACAGAGGAATATACCCACATGATGGGTATGCTAAACGTAAGAGGAACTGATTTAACCCTTTGTTCCATATATATGTTTTTTAAAGCATGTTCAACTAGTGCGTATCAAAATTAGCCTGCATATCCTTTGCATCTGATCTGGATCTGCACTGGTTGCATGTTGGTCAGAAGAAACCTAATGAATTGAAAAGCAAACAGTGTAGACCCTGATCCTGACAAGCCAGCTTATTTGGATCTACACTGTTTTAGTACGCACAATAACAGTGTATCTGTGAAGTAAATGGTGACTCCAGAGTGGCAGGTTTCTGTTTCCTGCTGACAAATCAGAGTTCTACGATAAAAATAATGTTGTTCTAATTACTTTTAAATATTTCTTTTCTCTTTAAAATCTGAAGGAGTTTATTTGAGACATTACAAGTATTTGGACTATTTCTATGATTTCAAATTATCCAGAAGTTTCTGTCTCAGACAAGTTACTAGGAAAATAGTTGTTATATTTCTTGAACTTGTTTTTTCGCAGTAAAGTTTTTTAGGATCTTTCTTTTAGAAATCTCTGCTTTTACCATATTAGCAACATTTACTGAATATTAATTTCCTCACAGGAGCAATAAGAAAGAGGGTGGAGCTAAGTCATGGAACCGAAGACACAGAATACCTCAAACTTGTTGAACGGTATGTAATGATAACTGTTATCCAAACATGAAGGTATCTCTTGTGAATTAGACATTGTGATGGCATAATCAATCGCTTTGTTTTCAGAAGGAATATCTAAAAGGTTTACTGCTCACTAGTAACTGAAAGAATTTTGAAAATCTTACCATATTTATCCATGGTTGCCTAAATTTGCTAATGGAATGGATAATTTATGTGTACTAGAATGTCACCAATTAACATTGACTTGTTAATGAAAAATTCACAATAAATGTGGGATGAAGTCTTTCTTGTTTTATTTTATTTCAGTAAAAATGATTTTACAAATGAAAAAGCAGTGGCAGTGGGGGCATCAGTGTCCCAAGGACACAGTCTAGTTTCATTTCAAGAAAGATTACTAAAGAAGAAAATGTAAAGTAAGGCTCAATATGAAATATGGTTTGAAATGTTAGGGACCTCTGTGATTTTTATGTTGTTAAAGGTTTCAGCCTTCTTTCTGAGTTAAAAGTTTGAACTAATTTTCATTGAGCAGAAATTTGACAGAAGCCTTAAAAGAGTTCCAACCAGATGTACTCGTATACAATGCTGGTACAGATATACTGGAGGGTGACCCGCTAGGAAATCTCTCTATAACTCCAGATGTAAGTATACAATTTTGGTACATGTACACTGATTAGTTTGGTGCCTTCACTTATTCATTCAAAGTAATCAATGGGATTTTCTTCAAAGTTTTTCACTATTGTTAATGATTAAATTTTCTTACAAGTCCCATCACCCTTCCGAACATCATTCACAGGAAGATACATGTATTCTCCTCTTTACTTAGAATTTATTGTAAATAAAAGTGAATACATTATTTAATTAAGGTAAGAGGGGCCTAAAAATGTTATTATTAATCCTTAAATAAGCATGTCCATAGTGATTAACATCATATATCAAATGTAAAAATGAAATATGAAACAATTCTACCATCCCATTTTTGAAAAAAACCGCATATGAATAGGGTGACCCCCTCGCCTCGTCCAAGGTCCATTTTTTACAGGTGGTTATTGCTAAAAAATCTTATTGGGATTCAAAACTATAATATATTTTAGCACCAATGGTGTTACTTGTTAGGCATAAGCCTAAACATTAAAAAAAACATTTATATTACTTAATTACTAACATTTAGATGATTTTACTTTGAAAATACATCTATACCCCCTCGGAAAATTTCCTTGACACAAAAACATAAACTTTCAGTCTCTAAAAAATTTAATAATACCAGTACATTTATAAAATGCATTTTAAAATTTGCTACATGCATATACCAATCATGTTGCAAATTATTACAGACTTTCACCTTATAGTTTTTTAAATATAAGCTTTTAAATTGTCATATTCCATGTTTTTCTGAAAAAAAAAACAACAACAAAAACAGGCGAAAATATTTTCCATCACAATTTTGCACAATACCTTTTTGTTTTACAAATCTTGTATAGATCCGATTTAATTAAAATGACTTCTGAATGTGTATCTGTTGACTATATAACATGGCCAAGTCTGCACTGCCAACAATACTCCAACTGATTCATTAGAAATCCAAGGTAGTTATTCTTCATCCATCTTCCCACGATGTACAGTTTGTAGTTTTTGGAAGAGTGTCGGTGTTTATAACTTGTATAATTGTTGGAAATTGATAAAGAAGAGTAATTATCATCATTTTGTTTACGCTTAATGGTTGGTTTTGATGTTTTTCTTTTTACAAATCTACCATTGCTAGCTCTGTCCGCCATTTTGGTATTACCGGGAAAATGACGTCACGCTTTGGGATAACAAACTTTTGGCAAATATTTTTTATTTAAAACATTATAAGTTACTTTTTGTAAAAAATGTTTCTTCTTTGAAGAAATCGATAAGAATATTTTAGAGTGATGTAAAAAATAACGATTAAAAATGTTTGCTACAATCAATTCCGATTAGTGCCGGAGAACGTTTCGGCTACTGCCGAAGACATTTCCGAACTCGATGTCGCCAAACATCACCGTTTCAGACAGGATTGTCTATTTAGGCCCCTCTTACCTTAAAATGAATTAATACTTTCAAAGTTGACTTATAGTTGGCTTATTTTCCAACAAAACATGTAACTTCACTTGGATATATGGCAATAGTTATAGTAGTACTAGTGAACCACATGTTGAACATACTTATATCTTAAAACAAATTATTTAAAAATATATAATTTTTTTCATAACTACACCTTTCTTTTAAAAACTGTGATCTGAAAAGTTGATCTTTCAGTTTCCTCCGACAGCTCTTGTTAAGTCTGAAGGTCTGTTCTGTTGCCTTCATTCAGGAAATTGGTAACCTGGTTCTGAAATCATAAATGTATATCTTACAAATTCTTTCAGGGTATAGTCAATAGAGATGAACTAGTGTTCAAGAAGGCCAGAGAGATGAACATTCCAATTGTCATGGTAACCAGTGGGGGTTACCAGCGTACCACTGCTCAGATCATTGCCAATTCTATACTGAATCTGAAGACAAAGAAACTAATCCAGTGTGAGGAGGCAGAGAACTGTGCAGCGCCTGCGACAGGTTATTTGTAGGTGTTGTTTGGTGATTTGATGTTTTTTTTATTTTCTCCGTTTTTCTCCCTATTATGTGAAAAGAATTGCATCAAATAGGTGGTACTGATCGAATGATGATCAAACTTGCCCTGAATCGTCAAGCCTGACCTGCAATAGATTATCCTCAAAGCAGACAAAAATTGTATAAGGTTTTAACCATTCACTTTATATAATTATACGGGTTTTTATCATGTGTGTGAACAATGTAGATCCTGATCTGCCAGATCTGAATCTACACTGGTTGCCAGTCAGAAATAAATCTAAAAGCAATCATTATCGATCCTGATCAGGTGGCTCTGATGTGGCGGCTGATCTTTATCTGCACTGTTTGCCCATGGATAATAGCCAGATTCAATGGAGTAAAGGGGGATAAGTATCACTCATATATAAACAATTTTTGTATCGGAATATAGGAGATAACTGTTTTTGGGCTGTAACTCTGCTCTGCCCAGTTACTTCTAAACTTAATTTTCTTTAAGGATTAATCAATATTTGATGATTTTCATTTGGGTATGGAAATCAGTTAGGTTGTTTAAAGTGTGTGAAAACCGAAGGGGTTTACCAGCTGTAGGTTACCAGCGTACTTTAAACAATCCAACTGTTTTTCATACCCAAATGAAAAACATCAAATATTGATTCAATCATGATATTTACACTTACAAATACTCTCAAAAATACAGAGATTATTAGAAAAAATTATGATATTACATTGTTTTTTTTCGTTGGCGTCATTGTGAATGACAGCACGCTTTTTGGCAATAACTCGTGGCAAAATATGTGTGCTCGTTGACGTCACAAGTCAAAACATTGAGCACCATCCAATATATTGTGAGCGGCCTATACTGTAGCCATGCCTTTTAAAGTTATACATCACACTGTATACCATCAGGAATTATGATTCATTAGATGAATAAGAGTTCATTGTAGAGGATTGAAGTAAATATATTATATTGAAATCATTTAAGACCACTTTATGTAATGTTATTAAATGAGGGACAGCAAGTGAACTTGTTTATGTGGAATATGTTCACCTTAAGATCTGAATTATGAAATAAAATTGGTTCTGCACAGCTATAAGGTAGATTTTATAATAAAATTATTAGTTTATAA
Organism: Corbicula japonica; assembly: GCA_038501625.1. Taxonomy (NCBI): domain Eukaryota; kingdom Metazoa; phylum Mollusca; class Bivalvia; order Venerida; family Cyrenidae; genus Corbicula; species Corbicula japonica. Next base: position 53,609 of record JAZAYU010000805.1, read on the forward strand.
TAGAACAGATTTACTGATGTTTATGTTTTGTAATTTTAATTTTTAAGATTGTTTGGCCGGGGAATGTCAAAATATTAGCAAGAAAAGGACATAAGAGTGTTTTGGGTGTGTACCCTTAACTGTTTTTAAACCCTTCCTTTTTCAGATAGTAGACTATTCTAATTAGCAAATAATGTAAAGACTGTTTGTGTCCTTCATAAATCATTTTAAAAGTTGAATGTTGCAAGCCATTTCTACATGTCTGATAGGCTGCTCTCAAAATCTGTATTTTTATGAATATGATTCCCAAATACCTATGTAACATTCAAATGAGTTTTACCAGAAATGATTATGTAAATATATTTTTCATTAATATTTTAGTATAATAATTATAATGTTATTTTGAGCTTATGCAACTTTTGTCTCCAAAAATTGCTTTTGCTCAGCCATTTCCATTTTCTGCACATTAATGTTGATTTGATACGTGGTGGGTTCATAAATAAGATTTGCTCTTGAATGGTTACAGATTTAGTCCAGTGTTACTTAAATGTGTGTTTTATATTATTTGTTGTTGTTTTCATAATTACAACATTGTAACAGTTTCAAGAATAGCAGATATCTGATTGACTTATTAGGGTCATGTGACTGTGTGTTTTATTTGTCCATAAAGTAGCTCCGTATTCATGTGCAGGTCTATGCACAGATGTATACAACATAATCATAACTACTAAATCGATCACTGAGAAATATAGAAAAAATGAAAAAGTTTTTGGGAAAACTGTTGCTTGTATTGGCAAAGTAAAAAAAATCATGAATATTATTTCAGTAATAATTCTTTTTATAATACAACTGTACATTTATTTAGTGTTTTTGTTGAGTCCATTATTCAAAGGATGAAATAATATCTTATACTATCTCAGATGTTAAAGATCAGTGTATTTATTTTGGATATTCTAGAATGCTATCGAAAAGACCAGACAAATTTTTTGTGATTTACATTCACTTTGTTCTTGTTGTTTTTTCCAGTTGCAAAAGTCCAAAATAGTCCAAGTGATGGTGGAATATTTGCTAGATTGAAAAGTTTTTGCTTGTCATCATCTGGATCGAGAACCCAGATCAAGCCAGGTTCCAGTGCCTGTACCAAGCAGGGAACCAATGTGGACAAAACTCTTTCGAAGTCCAGCACAGATCTTGTCACTGAAGCAGACATAGATGATATTCTACGGGAGGAAGTTCCGGCTTCCAAGTCCTGCTCTGATCTCACGCATTGCTTCAAGGATGAGTCCGATATTGATATAGCTTCTCTCTTAGAAGCAAGATTCGGAAACATTCCACATGTCAAACAGGATAACACTGACGACTGTGTGTAAAATGGAAAACTCTTATATACCCAGTTCTGGTATCTGTTTGTCTTCTTTGGGGTAAAAAATACTTATTTTACATATCAGACACAATTGTTAGTTAACAAGATGGTGCTTTAATGAATAATCAGCAGTGACACATATATTGCAGTAGAACAGAACACAGTTACAGTGATTTATAGGTAGCAATATACTAGCATAAATTTCAGGCATACTAACCTAACAGAAGTTTATCTTGCAAAAAAAAACAACATAATGGTAAACAAATGAAGATGCTGCTTTATTCAAGAGCTCATCTTAAATGTCAGGACAATGAACTGTGCAGATCCTGACGTAGCATTGTGTGGACACAATAACCCTTTACTCCATGGGAGATGACTGTTATCCATGGGCAAACAGTGCAGATCCAGATCCGCGAGCTCATCCATAACATCTGATCTGAATCTACACTGAATGCTCTTGGATTTAATGTATTAGGTTATTTCTGACCAAGAAGCAACTGCCTAGAACCTGATCATATGACCTGGATCTAAACTGTTTGCACATCCAATAAAACCTGTTTATATGCATCGAAGGGGTAAAAACATACATATATTTATTTCAGTTTCTACAAATTGTGCATTCAAATAAAAGTTGCCATTTCTAATAACGATGAAATATGACTGGGTTTTTTTCATATGCTGAAGTAAATGATGTGATCAGATGTTTGACTGAATAAAACTGCTTAATCTGTTTGATGGTTTTGTTGACAATATGAAATAATCATTATATATAAATACTATTGGTCAAAATTGATTATAGCTTTAGTATTTCAAGAATTAGTTAGTATTTTATACATTCTTTGTAAGTGCACAACCTAAAGCCTCTATAAAGAGTTTGTGCAATTGGTCTGTAACGTTTTACTTGGACTGTTACTTGTTATTTCTCCATCAATTTTTTCTTGTTCTACTTTGAAACTATGTTAGATATTCGTCTTAACATCACCATTATTATCTGTTTCCTTTCTACCCATTTCTACCAAGTTCCATTATCCTCCTAAAATATTTTATTACATATGTATTAAGATGGTATGTTTACGTATGATCGTAATTTTCATTTCCAACAAGTGCAGTAATGTTCTACAATCATAACCATTATCTTATAATTATAGATTAAAAAAAAAATTACTTGCATATGCTTCGTACATGTACTGTAAAACAAGGCATGGCATTGAAATTATGCTTGAAACTAATGTTTATTATCCTAGCTGACTAACAAAAATATTTTAAAAGTATTTGCAGTGGTATTTGTCTCCAAATATATTACTTAAGTAGTTAAGCATTTTTACTTTGTTTTTGTATTGTCTTCTCAGACAACTCTTTACTCTTCTTTTGTGTTATGATTTCTATTCATTGTTATATTTTGAGAATTGAACCAGATTTTATTGTGTGTGTGATTGTGATATAATAATCTTCTGTGTATGGATGTATTTACCTTTTACATTTATCATATGTTTAATTTTAAATTTAATTCCATTTATTTTCCATTAAATTACATTATGATGTGCTAGTTTTAAACCTTTAACATGCAGGCATGTTAATTGAAACTGTATGTTTCCAAGTCCTCATGAAGGTATAAATTTAGGTAGAGCTGTGAAAAAACACAACATCATTGCTGGCCTTTAGATTGGAGACAAATCTCAAATCATAAGCATCTGATTGGCTGAAGTGGTGACCAGTTGCCATTTCAGCCAATCAGATGCTTGATATTTGAAACTGGTCTCCAGATTTAGAAAAATACACTAGTGGCTGATTTGTACTCCTTAAATGTTACTTTTGGTAGTCATTTAAAATTATGAAAATTGTGTTTTTTTTATTATATATAACTACGCAAGTTTAAAAGTGGTGACATGTTTTGTTTGTTGTTTATTTTTTGCAAAAGAAGATGCAGAATCAGATACTGTAGAATCTTTTATTTTAATGGAAATTGTTATGATTTTCTGACAAAATTTTTTGTTTATGCAATTTAGCAGATTTTTTCAATACATTGGCTAATAGATATATAAGTTAATTAGTAATGATGACGTATTGGTCAGGATTTGTAGTGATGGACCTGACACAATAAGGTAATGCTGCAGAAATAATAACAATTCACCATAATACTATAATATAGCATGCTATTATTATATCTTTTTTATAAGCAAACTAAACCTTGTTTGAGCTGGGCTCATTTTACTTGGAATTTTCAAACATGTTCGTTCTGTGATACACTGAAAACCTGTCTGTGTTGCCAAAATAATTTTGATCATAAAAAGTTCAGTCTGGGTGGGTCTTGTTCAAGTACCTGATAAACTGGGTTCCAGCAATGTAACAAATGTAAGTTGCTTTTAACCCTTTCCTGCATAAATACGCGTTTTTACGCATGTGCAACCAGTGTAGATCCAGATCTGTGCCGTCTGATCAGGATCTGCACTGGTCGCATTTAGGTCAGAAATAACCTAATGAATAAAAAAGCGAACAGTTTAGATCCTGATCAGATGGCACAGATGTGGCAGCTGATCTGGATCTAAACTGTTCGCCCACGCAATAAAGGTGTGTTTATGGAGGAAAGGGTTAACCTGAAACCTTTCTAAATGATATACTAACCCTCGTATCAAATGCACAGCTGGAATTTTCCTTTTTTTTATATTGTGAGATGCTTAATATCAACTGACAGAAATTTGTAACATTAAACAAAATGCCATTCAGAATTATTCACAACTGTGTATATTTCCTTAATATTAAATTTTCTCCATTAACTGCATTTCTACTATGTTGCAAGTAAAAATATGAGCTCTTGGTTTTACAATTCTTATAATGAATTTGCATTAAATTTCTTTTGAGCCCAAGTTTCTGAAACTGTCAGTGATAGCAAATTTGAAAACTTTATGACGAGTGTATTCTTCAAGTTAACATATATGGTTGTCCAGGCTGTTATTTTTTAAAACAAAAAAATCATGCATTTACTAAATTGTTTGTTTAAAATTGTTAGATTAATATGGGGAATATGTAATTTTTGCAGTGTTGCATTAGAAATTTTGTTCAATGTTCTTTTCCAATTGTGAACTGGTCAGAAATACTGATCATATTTATTTGTTGTTCAACCCAGTTGAAATCGGTATTTTATTTGACAAAAAATGTTATTAAATGATATAAGTATGTAGTTACCTTTTACGTTTATCCTTCAGAACATAAAGAAAGATAAATATCTTCCATGTGTATGAGGTGCAGATGGGAAAATCTGGCACCACTGAATATCTTAAAGGAGTATATCACAATAAGTTCTAACGGACAGAATTTTTTAAAACTTTGCACAATTAAAGAAAATTCCTTCACAAACAAAATGATATAAAGGAAAAATATAGCTTTCCACGCTTGTTTTTGAGTAATCGCTCATTATTAGACCCCTCTATACGGCCATTTTGAAGGGATTTTGAGAAAACGCACATATATCTTTTAAATGATTGTTACATCTGGAATTCATAATCAACATCTTATATCTATGCATGTTTTTGTTTGGAATTATGTGTATGTATGGTTTTGGATGGAATAATGTGAGATGTTTTTGTATATTTGAAGAAAAAACTTTGAAAATGACCAAAATATCCAATAAAAAAGGGAGAAAATTCAGTCCCTGACTGGAAAAAAAACCTATATATCTTTTTTTGTAACGGACAGATTTTTTTTAAACTCCATAAAATGACACAGTTTATATTTCTAAACAAAACAAAAAGAAAAAAAACAGGGGCTCCCAGGCTTAAATTTTTACTATATTCCTTCAAAGTTGGTCATATAAGTCAAAAATATCTCTAATTTTGATGCAATTCTACAAATATCCATCATAACATGTATAAATAGTTTTATAACATGCTTATCAAAACTAATTTCATATTTTGAAAGAAATAACTATTTATTTATCAAGAATTACATTACAGTTACGACATTTCTTTCACACAATTCCCACAAATGCAGCCCTAAGTGTTGCCAAGTTTCCATACATATCGAAAAACACCTAACACTGATAATGAATGAAAATCATATGTCCCTAAATCTTATGATCCATTAAGTAATTATACAATTATTTCTGAACAACAGATTTAAGAGATGTTATACTCTAGGTTTGCCTATGTCAAGTTTCTCACCAAACAGCTGAGACAATCCATCTAACCCACCACGAGAGACAGCAAGTTATATGTTTTATATGACTCAAATTCAAACCGGATGCTGCAATTGTCTTAGCCATTTGACATGAAAGTATTTTCTGTTTGGTTAAAAATTCAAGAGTATCAAAATTAACATCAGTCATTTTCACATGAAAGTAACATTCAATTAATGATTTGGATGAAAAACTGAACTGTTGAAACAATTTGTCGGTAATATTAGCGCTTGCGCTGAAAAATATGCGCGTAAACTATTGTATCATACTCCTTTAAAGAAGATGGAAGTCTGTATTTGACTTTTTGCCTATTAGAAAACTAATTACGTTAAACGAGGGGTCCCAGGTGAAACTCCCAGTCTGTCTGTGCATCTTTCTCATAGTGTCACATCTGACAGTCAACAGAGGAAAGCTTACAGGTTCAGCCACCAGCCTGTAATTGCAATTTAAATACACATAACTGGTATTCACAGACATTCCTAGCCTAACTTTAGGGGGTGTTTGTCATGTTACAAATATAGTCACTATCACTGAAGAAGTAATGTAAGCAGCCCAGATAGCTTTGTCGGAATAGCACATGCCCTGTAAGCTAGGAGTACCAGATCTGAGTCCCCCTCTGGCTCACATTTTCTCACCGGAAACAAAGAAAGTTTATTTTCATAAGGTGGTGTTTGTTAGGATTCAATCAGGAGACCAGTGTCCAAGGTTATAAAACTGAGCATGGAAATCAGTCTCAAATCTCAAGCATCTGATTGGCTGAAATGGCGACCAGTCGCCATTTTAGCCAATCAGATGCTTGAGATTTGAGACTGGTTTCCATGCTCAGCTTTATAACCTTGGCACCAGTAGTTCGGCATGCTTACCTATACACCACATTTCAGTGACATGAGAAGTGAAGAAATATATTGATATATTCCCTGGTTAGATACCACAGTTTATCCAATGACCTTTATGAAAGTTAATGAAGTGCCATTTCAATGTTGTTGGGCATTACTATAAATTATCCTTCGAATGAAATTTTCAACATTACAACAACTGCTGTTCCATCAGCTAGGATTTATGGCTAAAGAATGAATGCACATCTAGTAAATATTGAAGTGTTCGCACTTTATGTCTATCCCCATTTTGGAGAAGATATATTGTTTTTGCCCTGTCCGTCCATCACACCACTTGCTGTTCAATCAGTTCCATATCACTCAGTCTTCTTACTTCATACAATGAGTTAATGATCCCTATTAATTTGGGATCACTTGAGCAATGGTCAATGAGTTAATGATCCCTATTGTTTTGGCAATGGTCAAGGTCACAGAGGCCGTAAAGGTAAATTCATTCCTGCTGTCAGTCGAGAACCATTCAAACTTCACAGTATGCTTGTAGTCTGGGAGTATATGACCACTATCATTTTGGGGGTCACCATTTACAGGTCAATTCCATGGGCCTTTAAGCCTTTTAAGTTCAAAGCCATGTCCATGCAGTATGTCTAAAACCCTTTGACTCAAGTCTTGAAGCTAAACATTATGACTAGTCCTTGAGAAGATGGCTACTATTGTGTGTTGGAAGTCAGTGGATCAAATGAGAACACAGGGGGCTTTTAGGTTAAATCCATTTCTGCCCAATAAATGAAGAACCATTTGACACAGGAACTTCACAGTAGATAACTTCTTTGGTTTTGGGGTCACTGGGTCAAGGTCACAGGGGCCTTAAAGGTCAAATCATTTTCTATCAAAATGGTCAAGAACTCTTGGGCTCTTTTGCAGTATTATAATGTTGTCTTGCAGAATGAAACACCCTCTCACATTATTTCTTTCAAATTATAAATTAAGAATCATGTTTAATTGGGACTGAGAGAGAGCTAAGGGATGGCAAAATTTGGGACTAATTAAACATAACACATTATTGTTTATAGCCATTTAGCTTTATAATACATTCAACAGTCAACAGCTATTCTCTCAGTTACCACAGTAACAGGACAAATATAACACAATTAGAATTTACAGTAAAAAAGTACAAGTAGCACTATATTATTGGTACTTCACAAATAAAGAAAACATTTCAAAGCTTTTCTTATGACAGATTACCTAAAACAAGAACTAACTCAGAGATCTGTGACAGAGACTACATGAAGAACTTCTGAAAGGTCTGTGACGGATCTGTGCTGAAGGTTATAAAACTCAGATTTGAAACCAGTCTCAAATCTCAAGCATCTGATTGGCGGAAATATGCCAATCAGATGCTTGAGATTTGAGACTGGTTTCCATTCTCTTTTTTATAGTCTTGAGGCCAGCTGACCTTATGATGAAGGCTGAATACAAAACCATACAAATTCATATAGAATTCTAAAGATGGTACAGTTTTGTGTTACAGTGCATGAAGTTATGAAACAGAGACGTTCTTTACAGATCATATGTTATGACTAATAATTTAAGCTTCTGTCAGAAGCAGTCAAAGATTGCTACATCCCCCACCAAATTAATTATTGCATTACAATTTCTGAAACCATTGACAATTATGAAATATAACAAAGTTATACAAAATGTGGATGTTGAATCATGTGACCTTTGCACAGACATTAGAGTGGTCATGTCATTGTTGCCTTAACAAGTTTACTTTAAATTTTAATGGAAAAATATGAAGAAATACTAAACTTAAACCTAACATTTAGCTGTCTGCTGTAAAAGTAAACATTATAAAAGGACCATAACTCAAGCAAATAAATCACACAGCATCATCCCAACACGTCACTTCATTACAATACATTTAACCAAGTTTTATCAAAATCTGTTTGAAGATGAATTCCTAACTGAAGCAAAAGTAACAAACAGGCAGCAAATGCTTGACTGAGAAATCTAGAGAATATTTTCTGGGGCTTTTCATTACAACTGTGTGCAAAAGGATTTTATTTACCGGTATGCTACACCTTGGAGCAGATAAGTTTATTGGAAAATAAAACAGTCTCAAGAAAAAACTACCATAGCAAATCTTTAACATTTTACTCCATATAGATGCCTTTGTGACGTGCATGAACAATGTAGATCCAGATCAGCTTGTACATCTTTTAAAATGGAGTAAAAGGTTACTGTTTTGTTTATCCAACAAGTAAAAGTTTCACAATTTTAAGAAATGTATGACAAAAAGATTCTAATCTGGAATGGTTAAATTGATATCATTGATGTAACTACAACTTTCACACAACAGTATATGTTTTTCATTGGTAAAAGTGTGCAACATCAACAACATAAATATTAAAAAATTTGTTGACAATACATTATGCCTGTGTTATGAAATTCATTTTTCTGATGACAAGAAGTTCAATTTTGTTAATACTTTACCTCAAGACCCCTCCAAGTCCTTAAATACAGGATGATGAACTTACTACGTCAATGTGAGGCTAGAGTATTGTACATATTGCATATTCTTACACTCCTAGGTCATAGAGAAAGCATTTCATGAAAGCGCAACAGTTTAACATCACCTTATTGACATCACATCCTTGCTTAAAAAACAATTTATTATACTGCAAAGAAATTTCCAATAATTTAATTGGAGATTTGCCATCTACACTGACCGGCCATATACACCAATGCACATGCCCTAAATTCCCCCCCTCTAGTCTACCATCTTTTGTAGTTATCTGCCAATTGCTTTATATTTCATGAAAAATTGCATCTATTTAACCCTTTACTCCATATAAATGCACTTTTACGCATGTGCAACCAGTGTAGATCCAGATCAGCCAGCACATTCCTGCCGTCTGATCAGGGTCTGCACTGGTCGGATTTTTAGTCAGAAATAATCTAACAAATCAAAAAGCGAACAGTGCAGATCCTGATCAGATGTGCCGGCTGATCTGAATCTACACTGTTTGCCCATGGAATAAAGGTGTTTCTATGGAGGAAAAGGTTAAGCAGATCTACGCATTTGTATCAGTATGCTCGAGCATTACTTAAGTCGTTACCGAGACTAATCGTGCTGTTTATTGAAACTGAGAACTATCGGATTATTGTAAAATTTTCAAGAAAAATGTTGAATTGAGTGTAAAGCTCTTTAGTAGTGACATAACACAAGAAAATTAGTGACATCATACTGGTGATTGTGAGGTTCTGGTGATTCTGTACATTCGAAATAAAATGAGAGAAATAAAGCGAAAGCCACATTTTTCGCATTATCTTTACCTGGAAATGCTTTGCAGTATAATTAAACTATTATTTGGTTTCTTGAAAGGGTATGTGGGGATTTATTGCCAGTCTGGGTGTTGTATTATCACTTGTCTGTGGTAATATGACATCCAGAGCGGCACAATCCTCACATCCTGTGTCGAGAACCAATTAATAATATAACATTACAAAAGAAAGACCACAATGGCCTCATTTTCTCACACGACAAATCAGAATGAAACATTTTAAGCAAGTCTGGTGATAATTAGATGAAAGGTTTTTACACGGTTAACAAGGTTTATTTTAAGCTTTTGAGGCCACATTGTACTGCAAAGCAGAAACAGCAGAAACATTTTCACCTATGTAAGAAATATTGAGACAAATGTTATTGGAACTATTTGATGAAAAACATGTCCGCTATCATCACATAGTCATTCTAATATTTAGCTGTGCTGCTGCAGGGAACAAATTTCAAACTGACATTTAAACTTTTTGAAAATTATGGTCTTGAACCATTCTTAAACAAAGAGTACAGTTACATGAGGAATATGATGGTTAATCTTAACCTTTGACTCCATATAAACTGCTTTTGTCCCAAGAGTGAACAGGGTAGATAATCATCTGATCTGGATCTACACTGTCCGCTAATTTGTCAGAAACAACATAATGAATCTAAATACAAACAGTATAGATGCTGGTCACCCATGCTATAAAGGCTTAAACAGAGTAAAGGGTTAATTACATCGACTCAGCTCTGCAAACAGTCCCAAGAAAACACTTAAGGTATCTAATAATACTAGCACTTTTTTATCATAAAGAATTGCTGAAAAAAACACTCATATCCATATATAACAATTTTTTCAATTTGAATCTTGTATAAAACATGATTTAAAACAAAACCGGTGCAGGAAGTCTGCATCCATGCTAAAGAACAGTTTAAGGCTCCTCTAATGTCCACATAGTACTTAACAACAAAAAAGCTACATCAAAGTGAAATTTAAACAATCAGTGGAATAGAAAAGCAATCAGTTGTATTTATGCCTGACTCATGTCTATACATTTTTTGCATGGACGGGACCTCATTATTTACACTTGTACAGGCATTCATGCAATAAACATAACAGAAACATCTAGAGTTCTGACAGTTAAACAGTAATATTGCAATCACACACATGTATGATGACTTGACTAACATTGTAAGCTGAGCGTCAACTTTATCCGGTGAACAAACTACAGTCAAACCTGTCTTAGCAGCCACCTGTAAACAACAACCACCTGTCTTAAACAGCCAGTTTGAATATGTCCCAAACTGACATTTTGTTCTATTTTTTTCCTGTCTTAAACAGCCACCTGTATTAAGCAGTCACTTTTGGTCGCTCCCTTGGTTGTCTGCTTAAGACAGGTTTGACTGTACATCTAGCTCCATTATGAAGAATGCTTGTTCGAAAGAAATATTCTGACATAAAATATAACCTTAGTCTTGGATTTCATTGGTTGGATTTATAACAAATACCACGAAACTTACATATGTACTTTCTATAAAGTTAACCCTCAGTTACTGCGGTATCATTATATTTTGCTTGGGTTTAATTTTGTGTATTTTGCACTTGGTTATATGCACAAAATGCGAAAATTCGTCCTAGCAAAATTTAATGATACCACAGTAGTTTAATCAGTGAATGAAGATTAAAACAACCTATCCTGGAGCAATCAACTAGCATGTCATTGTATCATACAATATTACCCTTTCCTCCATATATATGCCTATATGGTATTGGCAAACAGTTTAGATCCAGATCAGCCGGCACATCTGTGCTGTTTTGATCAAAGTCTACAGTGCAGATCCTGATCAGACAGCATCGATGTGCAGGCTGATATGGATCTACGCTGTTTGCTCATGCAATATAAGGCATAATTATGTATGAAGGGAAGGGAAAATATTGTGATATTGTTTACACAATCATGTTTATGATGTCAGTGCATAAACTTGTACTAGATCATGGCAGTTACGATATAAAATCCTCAGGGCACCAACTGACACATACATCTTACACATACCAGTTCTCCTGATCACACGAAGTAGCTGTCGAGGAGAACGTGACATGTATTTAATAGATCTCTCCTCCATATAACTGTTATTTAACTATTTACTTTATTCAGATTTTATCATGTTTATTACCAGTGTAGATCCAGATCAGCAAGCACATCTGTGTCAACTATTCTGGATTTACACAGGTTGCTTGTCAGAAAAAATCCTAGTTATTCTGAAAACTTACAGTGTAGATCCTGATCAGATGTCAAAGATGTCCCGGCTGATCTGGATCAACACTATTTGCTCATGGAATAAACCACATTGCATGAAATATAGGCTTAAAGAGTTATTGAATGCTAACTTTACATCAGATCTACAGTGGCAAAGCTTAAGATAATTAATTAACTGTTAATGCTTACAAGTCCATTGCTAAATAGTTTTATAACCTCAGAAATGTTATTGAATCCTTAAAAACTGTCAACAATATTAGAACTAGATGTTTTTTGTGAAAAACGCATGTCTCCCCCCTGTGCCGCCCCCCCACCCCCGCTGCGCCCAGACCCCTGTGACCTTGACTTTGACCAACTGATTCCATAATCAATAGGGTTCTTCTACTCAATAAGGGCTATAACCCTATTTAGTTAGAATGCTCTGGGTCAAGCGGTACTCCAGTAATTGACCGGATACGGTTTTTACTCTTCGGGGCCCATGTGACCTTGACCTTTGACCTACTGACCCCAAAATCAATAGGAGTCCTCTACTCAATAAGGACATCCATCGTATGAAGTTTGAATGGTCTGGGTAAAATAGAACTCTTATTATTGAGTGGAAACGGTTTTCACTCTTCAGGCCCCTGTGACCTTGACCTTTGACCTACTGACCCCAAAATCAATAGGGTTCTTCTAATCAAAAAGGGCTATCACCCTATGAATTTTGAAGGCTGTGGGTTAAACGGTACTCCAGTTATTGAGTGGAAACGTTTTCACTCTTCAGGCCCGTGACCTTGACCTTTGACCTACTGACCCCAAAATCAATAGGGTTCTTCTACTCTATAATGGCTATCAACCTATGAAGTTTGAAGTCCCTGGGTCAAAGGGTACTCAAGTTATGGAGCAGAAACGGTTTTCACTCTTCGGGCCCCTGTTACCTTGACCTTTGACCTACTGACATCAAAATCAATAGGGTTCTTCTACTCAATAAGGGCTGTCATCCTATGAAGTTTGAAGGCTCTGGGTCAAAGGGTACTCGAATTATTGAGCAGAAACGGTTTTCACTCTTCGGGCCCCTGTGACCTTGACCTTTGACCTACTGACCCCAAAATCAGTAGGGTTCTTCTACTCAATAAGGGCTATCACCCTATGAAGTTTGAAGGCTCTGGGTCAAAGGGTACTCAAATTATTGAGCGGAAACAGTTTTCACTCTTCGGGTCACTGTGACCTTGACCTTTGACCTACTGACCCCAAAATCAATAGGGTTCTTCTACTCAATAAGGGCTGTCATCCAATGAAGTTTGAAGGCTCTGGGTCAAAAGATACTTGAGTAAATGAGCGGAAATGATTTTCACTCTTCGGGTCACTGTGACCTTGACCTTTGACCTACTGACCCCAAAATCAATAGGGTTCTTCTACTCAATAAGGGCTATCACCCTATGAAGTTTGAAGGCTCTGGGTCAAAGGGTACTCCAGTTATTGAGCGGAAACGAAGTGTGACAGACGGACTGACGGACAGACGGACAGGGCAAAAACAATATGTCTCCCCCAGAGGGGGGGAGACATAAATAAAAATTTTGACGAATGTTCAGCATTTAATGCCTCTCTTCATATTCATATCTGACATTTAAAAATCTTCAGATGTTTTCAAAAATTAACCCTCAGCTTGCAGCTCAAATGTGACTTCACCAAAATAACTCTAACAAGTTCAAGAAATAAAAGCTAAGCATGAAACCTGCCATGACATGAAATATTCTTTTAAATTCACAACTTGTTGGTAAACAATAAAATCATGATCAACAACATTCAACAGTAAAGCCATTTTAACAAAATGTTACAAAAAAAATAATTATTCACAAAAAGCAAAATTGAATGATCACTAGTAAAGAAAATGTGACCAAAACTGCTTTTAACCCTTTTCTCCATATAAGCCTTTAAGGCATACATGTGCAATTCCAGATCAGCTGGCACATCCGTTCTTCTGATCAGGATTTGCAGACGTCCTGAAAGTGGCCAGACCGAAGTACCTGTCTAGTAAAATTTTGGCCAGTCTGACGTTATTTCTTTCATAATCAGACCAAATGTCAAACAAAAATTTGAACTCCTAATACTTGCTAATACCTTAATAACATGTTTCGGTTTGAAAGAATTTGTTTCAGTCAGACAGATGTTCACATCTTGTCTGACCAAATGTCTGACACTTTTTTCAGCTTTCAATAAGTCTGGACCTGTACTGTTTGCTTTTTGATTTATTCGGTTATTTAGAACTGACCAAAAAGTGAACAGCGCAGATTCTGATCAGATGGCACGGATGTGCCGGCTAATCTGGATCTACAATGGTCGCAAATGCTTTAAAATGCATATATATGAATTAAAGGGTTAAATATATAGCTATAACTGAATGTGGTTATTACCCTCACAATACTGCTTTGTCAAAGTACATTGATCCATACAGACTGATCCATATAAAAACTAAATCCCGCACATCTACCCTTCATACCAAACGTGTTTTTAGTTTTAAGTCTATAATTTAAAACTGTAGAAGTAGTTTGCGTCACAAACATTTTGCAAGAGGTCAACCAACCGACAAACCAACTGGATGATGACTCCTATATACTCCTAAACTTTGTTTGCAGGGGTATAATAAGATAGAGGTAATAAACTTAAATTCACTGTAAAGTCCAGTAACAGATCTTTTACAATATTTCTTTCCAATCTTCTACATTGTTTTCTTAAAATCTAACATGTAAAATTGGAAGTTTCAGTTATGTAACTACTGAAAACATCAAAATACCTCTTAAACAGCTAAAATATGTCCACTGGTTGTGGATCAGTTTCAGTATTTTCACCCGATTCCAAGGCAGTATTAGTTTCCTCCCCTGACAGAGATTCAACCTGATGATCTCCCTTGTCCACTGCAGGTTCCCTAGTATTGTCTGCAACAATCTGTGATGATTCCTTTGTGTTTCTAGATGATGGCTCAGTACAGCCTTCGACAATCTCTGATGATTCATAGGTGTTTCCAGGTGACATGTCACTATTATCTGCGATAATTTCTAATGATTCCTTTGTTTTCCCAGATGATGGCTCAATATTGCCTGTGACTATCTCTGATGATTCATTTGTGTTTTCAGATGACGGTTCAGTATTGCCTGCAACAATCCCAGACAATTCACCTGTGTTTTCAGATGAGTTTTCAGTAGCTGCACTATGACTTTGCTGAGATAATGATGGTTCAGTTTTGTTAGGAGAGATCTCGGATGTAGCTGCCTCTGATTCAATGATATCTTTCTCCACTCTTAGCTCAGCACTACTGCAGTCAATGTTTTCTGTGATGAACACTTCACAGACACGCTCACTATTCATGTCCTCTTCTTGGATCACTTTCTTTTGTTCCATGAGTTCTTTGATCTTATGCTGTTTCTGAATTCTTACAAGTTCAACATGCCGTCTTGTCTCCTCTGACACAGAGTGCTCCTCCATGGAGGCTGACCGTTTCTTTGGGGTTACCTCCCCTCTGGCAGCTGCTGAACTCTCAACCCTTCCTTCAGGAATGCACATTCCACTGTTGTGAGCACTATCTTCAGTACCTGTAACACCCATGCTACCAGCACTGTCCACCGACCCTGACCTGATGTATTTCACTTTAACCTCCTCCTGAAAGGTTACTTTTGCATCTACTTTCACCGGAGTTTTGTCCCCTTTCAGTTTCTTGCATGGCGACTCCTCCTCCATTTCCTGTTTGGCTCTCAACTTCTCTAGTCTCTTCTCTTTGGCCAAGATAGCAGCCTCTCTTTTCTCCTTCTCCTTCCTGATCCTTTCTTCCTTCTCCAACACCCGGCTCTCGGCCATGACTGCCTCCAGTCGCTTGTGCTCCTCCAGCAGCTCAACATTATTCTCCATCTCTGGATAGTACATCTTCAACCTCACATGCCAGGCCACACTGGTCACTGCAGAGACTGTTTTGAACTGGTGAACAACATTGCGAGGTATGAAGTATATGTCATTATCTCTCAGCTGTATTCGGGCATATCGGATTCCTTCCCTGTGCAGGTAGTTCAGCTTGGCATCTTCAACCCAAGTCACACACTGCAAACAAGATGTAGAGAATATCACTATTAATGATTGTTTCCATTTTGTTGAACACAATAATGGTTAGTTGCATAAATATGAATAGGGCTACCACTGAGTGCAGGCAATGTTAATTCTGTGTTCTGGTAATTACAGGGCCACAGCTGCAACATGACTGCATCAATCTAAGTACATTGAAAGTTATCACAGAAAATGAGATCCTAATGCGTCTTCCGGCAATCAAAGGTGACATAAAAACCTGCAAACACTGACCTACCTGATCACACTGGCATTATAACTTTTTGTTGAAATTAATATTTGTGATAGGTGGTAAGGCAGATTATTATATTCAGCTCTCAATGATGATATGACCATTAATTTTGCTTTCCAAAAATCAATGAAATAAAGACAACCATGAAACAGACTTTTTTCAGGAAACAATGACAATAAAAGATTATAGTACCTGTGAAACTGGAGGTTCGTGAAGGTCAAGCTGCAGTTTGTCCACTAGATGCATGAAGTCTCCTGGATGAAAACATATCACATCTTTTACTATGCGATCCTCCACTGGTCTGAAATACAAACTATGATGATAAAGGACAGTTCAGTTCAAGAAAAAGATAATGTTGATGCAATGAGCACTTTAAATAATTTTCTTAACATTGGTAAGAGGGTCTTCCAAGCAAATTTTTCTGTAAAGTATTTTTGAAATCTGGCTGGGGGAGGTCATTTTTGACATATTAATGTATTTCAAAATTGTTCTCAGCAGTCATACAGGGAAAAAAGCTGGCCACCTCGTGGCCATTTGTTTTTAATTTCAAGGCTTGAACAACTTTTATGAAGGATCTTCCAACCTGATCTAGATCTACACTGTTCACATGTGCCATAAAGGTGTATATATGGAGTAAAGGGTTAAAAAAAAGAACCTAACAGACTTACTTCTGACCACAAGTTACTGCCTTCAACATTCCAACAGCAGCTGTAGTATGTCTGTCAAAGCCATGCCCCACATGATCTGCATGGCACCTGGTTCGATCCTCAACCATGGTCTCCCGGGGTTCCGATGCTCTGGGTAGATATTGAAGATTTTTGAGCTCATTCATTCCTCTGAAATTAATAACAATTACATTTATGAATATATATATACATGTAATAATCTATAAATGTGTTGAAAATGCCTGCTGTAAAGCTTCCATTTATTCAGTGTTCTCTTAACATTAAATTACTGTAAAAAAGAAGCAATAAACCAAAGTGATTGTACAAAAACCCTCTCGATGGAAAAAAAAAGATTAAACCAGAAAAACCAGAAAAGCTTGAGAACTGTATTTGTCGTTTTCAGTGGCTTTCAAAGATCTTTTCCATCTATTTAAATATCACAGTAGCTTTGTTTGTGCCGTGTGGTGGCTGTAAAAAAATGCCCCTTTTCTTTCAATCTGTTCTGTTATCAGTCACCATCTTTGAAGGCCGTTAGGCATGATGCATATTTTAGTGTAAATATTGAGGACTCAACCTAGGGCTAGGTTGTGTGGACAGTAATATGCATTTTCATTAATGCCCATGAACAGACACGAAGCAAGCCTGCAATATTTTGATTTTGTCATTTTCAGTGGATTTTTAAGTTCTTTTTCATCTATTAATCCTTTAGAACATGTTTGTCAGTAAAAATATTTCCAAAATAACAAACTGTAGCCATCATAAAAGCTATGAATTAGGCTTTTCATGAATTTCCTCAACTAAACACAGAGATTCTGTAATGAGTTAAATATAAATTATTGTGTAATGAGCATGAACAAACATACCTTTTTCTCTTGAAAGGTGATTTTGGCATATCAGCTGTAGGTATCAACTGTTCACCTGGTCTTGTCCAGAGGATAGGTCCATCATTGCTCATGTTCCGTGAGGCCATCCTCACTGATGACAACTCTCCCCAGGGCATCACCAAGTTCAAGAAAGGATCACTCTCAAACATATCAAGAATTTCTGGGAAATAGTCTCCGACTTCTTCCTGAGCTGTACCCACCACACTGACCTGCAGCAGTGGTCCACAGCGAAATGTACCAGCTTCGTAACTTTTGTGTAAATGCTCTCGGTACTTTTCCATACTCATTGTTTCTATGTCACTTCTGCCAAGAACACCAGCTTTGACAGTAAGATTAGGATAATTATCTGCCAGGAGTTCTATCAAATCAGGCATGCCATGTAATGCCCCGTGAACAATTCCCATACAACAATTAGCAACACCCTCTGTGGGTTCACCATACACAAAATCAAAGAACTCCAAAGCAAATGCCTGTTTTTCTGTATCGGTTAGTTTATCGACTTCTGCCTGGTATGCATGACACACCAGACCGCCACCATTACTGTACTGCTCCACATGTAACAGGTCCTTATACTTGTACTTGTCAATACTTGCCGTTTCAGTAGTTTTCCATAGTTTATTTTCCTGAGAATCAGTTGAAAACTCTGTATTTAACTGGAGATGTACCTTTTCCGTTGACTCCTCCCTACTGTCATGTTTCTTTGGAGTTCCTTTGGATTTTGTCACTTTTTGTACATTACTCATACTTTGCTGCACATAGGCAATTCTTTGCAGCTTCTTCTCAGATATTTTCTGTAAGTCACTGGTTTGGTTTTGCAGATCTGTTTCAGCATCACATGTTACCTGAGTGGATTTTGTATCAGTCTTCTTTCTGAGATTGACCTGAACACCGCAATTAACTATCCGCTTTTTTCTGTGATGACTTCTTGATTTTTCGCCACTAGACGATTCCGATTTTCCACTAGATTCAGTCCGATGAGAATCACTTGTTTTTGACTTCGAGACTGTCTTAGGGGTAGAGCTAGAACTTTCTTTTGAGACACTTTTGTCTGTGCTAATTATTCTGGAGTCTTTACGGGAATCAACACTTGTTTTATGAGATGAGTCAGAACCTGAGGTTTTATGGTGATCTGAACTGGACTTTTTGTGATGGGAATGATCTGCTTTATCTTCCTTAATGTTTTGATCATGTCTATGAGACTTCTTTGCATCACTGGAACCTGATTTTGAGTCACTCCTCTCTCGGTGTTGATGTTTATGATGTTTTGACCTATGTGAATGGTCAGAGGATCTGCTGCTTGAGTGACCTTCTCTCGCACTTGCACTATCAGATTTTATCTTTTGTTTCTCTTTGCCCTCATTTGTTTCTTCCTTAACACCATGAACTTCAGTCAAGTTTTCTTTACCCTTGTCATTTTTCACTTCATCTTTTACAGCACTAGATCTATTATCTGAAGATGGTTTCACAGTCTTCTCTTTTATTTTGTCAGTGTTTTGATGCCCTTTTGCTGTGTCAGATTGTGTGTGTGTGATATTTCCCTCCTCACATTGCTCTTGTTTAATTTCTACGCTCTGGCAGTTATCCGACTTAGCAACATCAGCATTTAACACATTACTTTCATTGGTTTTAATATTATCACTGGTTTTCAAATAATTTGTTTCATTCAAATTGATTATTTCAGTATCCTTACAACTGCCACCATTATCTGAAATCTTCTGATCTTTCTTGTCAATTTCAGAAGATTCGTCAACACTTTTGGACTTTACTAAGATATTTTTAGTTTCAGAATTCTTTTCTACCAGAACTGAATCTGTATGTCGACTCTTAGCAATAGTACTGTCTGTATTAGAATCACTCTTACTGTTTTTGTCACTGTCACTAGAGACTTTGCTTGATTTAGATATTTTTTCCTCCCTGTCTGGCTTATCTTTGTCAGGCTTTTTGTGAGAATGTTTACTGCTGCTTTTATCTTTATGATGATGGTGATGATGATGGCCATTCTCTGAGGACCTGTGTTTCTTGTGATGATGCTTATCCTTGTCATCTTTGTTACTGCTACCAGTCACTGTGAAAGCAGAAAAAAAGGCAAAATAAATTAAATGGGGTGTCACTGACTTGACAATTTGATACTGATGCTCATTTTTACAAAAGTGATACAAAACTTACATTCAACACGACAAAAGTAGACCAAAACACTGTGCCTGATGTATGAACTGAATTAAGCGGAAACAAGTGCACAGTCAAGTGGACATGTAATTACTGTAAAATATTGATTAAATATCTCAAACATTTTCTGGTAATGTCTAGCACAGCAATGTGACACCATCTAAATGATTTTCAAGTTACCACATGATAATCAGGGATCAGATCAATTACTTGAAAATGTCCTTAACCCTTTATAGTGTTGTATCTATAGCGGGATAGCGGGGCGCGGTGCCCCGCCCTTTTTGAAGAGTGCCCCTCTGCCCTAAATCTCAAACACTCTGCGCTTTTCCCCATAAACACCCTTTTGTCTTCAATAATTAATGTCAACCACCACCAATTCTGCCTTTGTTTATTCAATGCCTGTGTTTTTCCCAAGTTACCTTGTGTAATAAACAAAACGCAGTGATGCTTATATACGTACATTACAGCGCCTGTCTGAAATCTAGTCCCAGACAAGTCATTAATCAATATCTGGACAAGTGGCAAATACACAGAAACCCAGTGTCAAAAAACTTGTTAGTCATTAAACAGCTGATTAGCCTAATCAACAAACAGATATGCCCATGCGGCATATCAAACGTCCCGACCGACCCCCTTTGGAGTCAATTAATTGTCGCATCACTTGTTTCTATACACCAATAAACTGTCTAGCATATTGGTACAGTATTTTTTTGTATTAAAACCAGGTTATCTGATAATTTTAAAACGAAAATAAAGAAAAGTATCGTAATTCTATACAGTAATTCGCTTGTGCCATTATTTTGAATTTGCCGGTATCACTCGTTTTTAACAAAGTACTCTTTCAAACAAGCATTCATATTCGGAAAGGAAACTTGTTTACACAAAAATAACTTTATTTCAATGGTTGAAGCCATAGAAAACAGGAACTTTAAAAAAATTATAAAAAATGCTCACTTTCAAAACGGAAATTGTACGACTTTTTGCCAATTTTTCTATTATCTAGTAAGTTGGATTTTGATACCTTGATGTCTAAAAACTGCTCAAATTACATGGAAAACACAAGGAAACATCTAGTTCTCTTGATAAAATTTCATATTCATCATGTACAATCCAAATTTTATTAGAAATTACAACCGGTGAAAGTGTAAACAATTTCGGACAGCAATAATTTCGGATACGTTTTTTCCCCACAATTATTCTAAGGTTTTATTATTTTTTTTAAGTAACTTATAAATTTTGACTATCACATAAATTGGCCTTAATCTAACCAACAAGTATCACTAAGTGAAAGACAGAACTAAGGATACACTTTCAATTTAAACAAGATTGTACTCTGGCTGTTCTGTTGTCAGAGTTAGTCACCTGATAATTCATTGATTCAGATTTGTTTGAAAAAGCATATTCACCTATTCACCAACCCCTACCCCACCCAAAAACAAAAAAACCCACAACAACAACTAAAGTTTAAGTATGCTGAAAAGTGCCCTTTTGCTAGTGAAAAACACGTATTTGCCCCTGCCCCTTTTTGACAGCACCCTGCCCTTTTTTCACAGCACCCTGCCCTTTTTAAATCCTGGATACAACACTACCTTTACTACATATTATTATAAGGGTTTTATTGTGTGTGTGGCCAGTGTAGATCCAGAACAACTGGTACATCCATGCCACCTGATCTGGATCTAAACTGTTCACCTCTTGGTCAAAAATAACTTTAATGTTAAAGTGAACAGTTTAAATCTTGATCTGGATCTAAACTGTTTGCCTTTGCTATAAAAGATCATCTATGTTAAGTGTTATTATTATTATGATTAAAATTACTTATTTCATAAATGTCATTAATTTAAACTGCATTGCTTTTAAGTGAGTATTATGCAAAAAGATATTAATTTAATAACAAAACAACTGTATCTTCTAAACCTGGATGTATTTAACCCTTAATAAAACTATCTGAATATGGTAACTCATCAGCGACAGTACAAAAAGCAACTATAATGTGTTAATGGAAATATAGAGAAAAATTGTTATAACATGTACGACCACCTCTGGGAAGGGGCAGAAGTGGTCTTAATAACCTTTTTTCAGGGTGATATTGTGCTAAACTGTTACAAGTCACATTGGAATGGTGGTCTCATTATGAAGGTAGTCTTAATATGGAATTTTGCTTTAACACAGGGCTTTTTTTAAGGAAGAGGGGAAGACGCTGGACGCTGGTCAAAAGGGGAAAAATGCGTGAAAAATACCAAATTGGGGAAAATTTAGTTTATTATACACTCTTACTTGTATTAGCTACAGTGAATGTTTATACTCAAGTTTATGCTTCTGTCTTTCTTTTTTTACTTTAGCTTTCATAACCAAACAGTCTATTAAGCATACAGAGGAATGTCTCTTTGTTATCTGTTCTTTAATAGTACAAGAATAAGTTTATTTAATTTATACTTGCTCACTTTCGGAGCCTGCTTAAAATGTTTCAATTAATTGTGCTTTATCAAAATCATTTCGGATGCAAGATTCCCAGAAATCTTTTGTTTAGGGCAGTGCTTGGGTAGTTATTGATAATTTCCAACTTAATTGCTAAATTCCCCAAGAACCCAAGAAAAATAAATACTGCTGCTTAAAAATATGGTTCGAGCAATTCCACAGACCCTCCCCCCCTGATACGCACATGCTAATACAACACGCGACGAACGATGATAAATGATCATAAAATTGACTTTTAAATGTCGCGATAATTAGTTTTTATTGTAGTTGTGAGTCACATCGTAAATTTTGACTTCAATGAATACTCCGGAAGATACAGGATCAAAATTCTTGAGATAAAAATGATTGCCCGGCACAGTTTTGAATGTGTGTTTCACCTGACGATTCGTATTTTTTGAGACAGAACATGGCGCCATATTCTATTGTTCGTATTTTGCATTATTGGTCATTCGTTTTACCTGACGGTGCAAACATGCCGCATCCGTTGAAAAGCACGACAAAGACAATATACGACAACTAGCAATTTACTCAGTTAATCTTCAATTAATTGTCAATTATCAAAACAACAGATTCTGTTTTCTGCCCGGTGTCAGAATACATTCCTCGGGGATAATTAGACTGGTGCGCGCACGCGTTTAATCGACTGCTTGGTATTTTTAAAGTGGGCGGAGCTTATTGTTTTAACACAACATTTGTTTACTATCTTATCGTAAACGGTGTGACCTGAAAGATTATAGGCGGGGTTTAAATTTACTAAAACTGCCTACAGTGGTTGTGATGTTCTTTTTCGGAAGTCCGCGGGACGTCTGTTATCGGGAAATTCGGCGGACAAGTCGAATTTTAGCCATAATTTACGGCCGTAAGCTCACTAACGGTACTCAACTGTTGTAAAATCCATTTAAAACTGTCAGGTAGAATGCCTTTATTCCCAACACGATGATAATCCAGTACCAGAAATGTTCAAGTTGATGACCAGAATACAGTTTCTGTGACGTAGCGAATCTTAATTTAGTAACATTCGTCAAATAATACTCGGTTGCGTAGTACCTAATTTCTAACAAATATTCGTGAAAACTGTGTAGATTTAAGATAAAATAGATTAAACATAACTATAAATTCAGCTTCTGTTTACGTTTGCTAAAAAATTATCACTTTACAAGGGGAAAAATGATTTTCGTTGGGGAAAAAAATTTCGTTGGGGAATTTTTTTCCAGGGGAAGACGCCGACTATCGGCGTCAGTTTGTTCAGGAAAAAAAACCCTGTAACACCATAATTTCTGTTACTCAATCATCACATAGATGCTAATGACAATTTCTCTAAAATGTTACCACTTACAAGAAAAATATAGCATCAGATTTCCTTAAGAGCTTTTTTGAAGTTCCTTATCATTTTTAGAAAAGTAATGCATTCCAATACAGTTTAAGATAGTCGTAAACTTAAAGTAACTTAATTTTATTAGTGTAACAAGTACAAATACTTGTACACATAATTTACAACAAGGACCAAGTCCTGATGAGTAATTTAAATTGGTACTCAAGTGAGTAGTACACCTAAGTTTCCAACAGTTACAATAACAGCCAATAAAAAAGCGGCCATTAAAAGTCCTTATAAAGAGAGCAGATTTGTGGTTAATAGGAATTATTTCCGATCATTAAGAAACTGATGCTGGTGAAAACACTAAGAAATAAGTGTTTAAAATGTCTTATGCCTTCCATCACCCATAATAATGGTATAAAACCACTTTGTGAACAAATCACACGTTTTACACTGACCTGAATACACAAAATACCTACCAGTCCCATTGACAAATGTTCCATTTTCATTCTTGGATAATTTCAAAGTTAACTTCACAGGAGGTGGATCTGGCATTTCAACATCTTTCGGTGCTGCTGGTTGCATCAAACCTTTTGTTTTGTTAGGACTTGGAGAGTTTGCAGTTGCATCAGAGTCGGACGAAAACCGTCTTTCTCGACTTGTTTCATAATCATCCAAATAACCTGAACTTGACAATCTTCTGTAATCATGTTGAATACGACGACGCTTCCCTTTCTCAGAACACTCACTTGTATCAATTACGGGGATCGACCCATTTGTCGGTGAAAGTTTAGGCCGTTTTGATTTGGGGGGATCCATGTGTTGTTCTTCAGTCATGCCGACAAGCGTGTTGTGGGAACCAGGTAGATTTAACAGGTTTTCCAGTCTTTCGCTGGACGAACATCGTGTGACATCCTTACAAAATGATGGTGACACTCTTTTTCTATCATTTACATTTGGAATTCTGGTCTCATTTATTGAGTTATCGACGTTATCCGTATTAATTTTAGTTGTGACATTTTCAATATTTACACTTGTGTCCATTTTATAATGCAGGTGCCCGGATCAAACATACCACTGAAAAATTTGTTACACTCAATCTCATTGGAGTAAATTTCGTATATTTAGAATCTAGGTCAGATTTAGCCTATCAGCAAACGCATTTTAAAACCGAAAGCAACGGTGTATATGTTTAATTTGCTACTGTGAAATCCAATTAAGGTGCAATACCTATATCGAGTTTTGTCCCGTTTGTCAAAGTAGGATTAGGATTATCAAAGATATAAAAGAATATATGAACGATTTGCCTGCTCGACCATTCGTTTCGTCGATAATGTTTCACAACTATTTTGAAACGTTTACAGTATCATTAAGATTTAACTGTTTTGTAGAAAAAGATGAAAATGAGCTTTAAAAGCCGCCGAACATGACTCAGTTTGATTAATGATGTAGCGATGACAATGCCGCCTAGTCCGGATTGAGCGTACTGTCACCTATAATGCGTTTCCACTGCGTTGTAAAATTTTCCAGGACGCCGTAAGATCGCAAGAAAATATTGTATTTTCCGTGAAGATGGAGGTGTCACGGCGTCCCCACTACGACCGAAGCGTTGCTTCGGAGCTCACATGGCATTCTATCGCGTTCCTTGTCGGCGATTGTCTGCGCTCTTACGGCGTACACTGCGCTTCACGGCGCTCTTACGGCGTTTACACTCCGTGAACTGCGCTTTCGCGACGATGTTAAGCCTGTCTCACACAGAACACACGGCTTATACGGTTGGCCACCCGTGTAAACCGTACATAAAACCGAACCAACCGTGGCCTTATGCGAGTTACACTCGGACCATTTGAGTGTATTCGTGAAAGCCGTGTATGATATTTAAAACTTTTAACAAACGGGCATGGGTGCCATGTCCGTGAATGATCGTATTAGCGATCGTACAAGACCGTGTGAGACCGTACGAGACCGTATATACAACCGCACGTGAAGTCCACTCCACGAGTGAGCTCAACCGTGTCAATATCGTGTAAAAATCGTATGGAATCGTGTGAAACCGTTCCCAAGTCCTACATCCAACACCCGGAATAACACTGGAATGTCACACGATTGCCGTACGATTCACACGAGTGTACACATGGTTTTATACGATCGCTAAACGACCAATACGGTTTCATACGATCGCCAAACGACCAGTACGGTTCAAGATCGACTTATACGTGGTCAATTACGACCAGACACGGTTTCTACGGCTGTACAAAGCTCGTGTATGATCATACAGCACTCGAACACAACAGAAAACACGACTACCTGCTGCCACCTTGAAAACAGAGTACTTGCTTCATAATGCCTCCAAAGAAGAAAAACAGAGTACTTGCTTCATAATGCCTCCAAAGAAGAAGAAGGTCCCCAAAAGAATCCCCACCATGGAAGATTCTCCCAGAGAGAATACAAAAAGGGCCACAAAGGCCCTCCGACCACTTCAACCTGTTGACCCTGTCGACCCTGATGAGCTGGAGGACCCACTGACACTACCTGACGAGATACCCAGAGATTCAGACTCGGATTCCCGCTCGATGGGCCCTCCAGGAATTGCCGCACCCATTTTTATAACTTCTCTGTTGAAAGTTCGAAAATTTATGAAGCCAAGCCATCAAAACGAGTCAATTTATATCAAAACATACACAAATGTGTGATAATTCGAGCATAACTCGAACACAAGTCGGTGGGGCCGTATGTAAACCCTGTAAGTGTCCAGTTAATCGAGTAAAAGTCGTGTTTAATCGTACTAGGCCGTAACAGACCGTACTATACCGTACTCGGAACCGTACAACAATCGTATGAAAATCGTTTGAAAATCGTGTCCAAACCGTGACAAACCTTGCTTGACCGAGTATATCCGTGCTTTATTCTTACATACTCGTGCTACATTAGAGTCAAAATCGTAATATTTACATTCCTATTGATTTCTTCGTTTAAAAAAATTCGGTTCATTTTGCATGAACCGCATGACCCGTAATGACGTCAGTAACGTCATGGCTGTTACTATTGAAAACTCCCATGTATTACTCCCCCTTTTCACTTAATACTAATTTTTGAAAGCGTTCGACTTAAGTTTATTTAAAGAAAAAAAATGAATAAAATGTAAATATAAGTAATGATTCTTATTTTGGTGCGGTTCATGCAGATTGGACGTGCACGCGAGAGCTGGCAAATTTACCACAAAGCGCTAGCGCGCTTTATGGATTTGCCAGCTCTCGCGTGCACGTCCAATCTGCATGAACCGCACCAAAATAAGAATCATTCCTTAACTTACCCATCCCCAGGCATGGTTGGAGCTCAATACTCGTACCAGTTAACCCGTGTATAACCGACACTATCGGCATGCCGTACATTATTCGTGGTGAAATGCATGTTTGTTTGCATATCTTGTACATTTTTACCCATTTTGCTCGTGTATGTCATGCAAACACCAATGGTTTTACCCATTTTGCTCGTGTATGTCATGCAAACACCAATGGAGGCGGTAGAAGCGCATTGGGAGCGCAATGATCGCGGTGACAGCTCCGTACAGTCGCTCAAAGAGCGCAGTAAAATTATTAACACTCTGTATAAGCGCCGTAAACGAGCCATTAAGCGCGGTAGCGTTGCAGTGACATCTGAGACAACCCCGTGCAATCTCCGTGCAAGCCCTACCTTATTATAGCGTTCGCAATGCGACCTCTGTGCGCACCCGCGGAGCTCGTGTGGCGTTGTAGGAGACATTGCGGCGTTGCTACTACGACCGTACGGCGACCCCACTGCGCTCTTTTCGGAACGCCGCGCCGAGCGACGGCATTTGCTTTGTGCATGCACAAAGTGAGCGCCGTCGGTCGGCGTTCTATGCGACCCCACTGCGTCTACTGGCGACGCCACTGCGTTGCTGCGGCGATGCTTGCGATCGTACTGCGCTCACCTCGGCTTTCTTGGACGCCGTGGGATCGCCGTGAGAACGCAACCCTAGTGTGAGAGGGATTTTCATCATTATTTACACCAAAAATATGTATCGTGCTCAACGGCCTTCAAATGGTAACAACTCTGATTGAATGTTCGATGTGACATGTAACAAAACAATTTTCAAAATATGAAAACATGTGCGATGAATTTGTTGTTCCTTTTGCCTTACACAATTCTGTTTTTATTCTGTTATGGCATATTCTTTAATACTTGTTTGTGATGTGTTTTCTATTTGTGACACATTTTGTCACTCCTTATGCTTTAAAGTATGTTTTGCTTATTGCCTTTCTCCCGTCGAGATGTTAATAAAGCCAATATTTATTCGTTATTTGGTGCTTTGAACATAAGCGACAGAAAATTGCACAAGAATTATATCCACCAATCTGTACAAAAGTCAAAAGATTGGATAAGACAGAACCTGGTAATTAATTCTGAGTATTTCACGTAATCAATTGATAAAGATATACTTTTGATAAGGTACTTAACTGTGCATAGAATGAAAATAACTTCAGAAAAAACACGGGTAAATGAAGAATACGTCTTGACAAATTTTGTTAACAATTATTGAGTCTTCAATCAAAGGCGCATTGTCGCTTTAAAGAAATGTTGTACAGCAACTATATTTGGAAGGAAGTTCGGATATACCATAAACAATAGTTCACTGGAAAATAATAATGGGATGGGGGCGGGGAAACAGGTTTTGAAACAATTGGAGTCGTTGGTCCATATACTTGGAAAAACAACTCAAGTAGTTTCATGATGTAATAACTTTTCACCAATCATTTTCTTGGTATATCCCAACTTTCTGGCGATAGCTTTAAATAGTGTAAGATGTGATGTAAAAGACTATATTCCCAGTTATAGGCTTGAGTAAGCGCGTCAAAGATTTCGCGAAAGTGGAAAAGAACAATATCACTTTCCATTCGTTGAAAGTTTGGAAACATGACAAAAGGACACTTCGTGAAATGGCTGAAATAGAAGTTTGTTATTACATGTATTTATATAATGCATTAGCCTGCTTCTAGACAATGCGCGTCCAATATAGGGGAGACCGGGGTTAGTCCGGCCCCGGGGTATGTTCGGCATATTATCATTTTAAGTGCAAAAATCAAGATTCAGAGCACGCGTCGATAATGTAACGTTACTTGTAACGAAGCTAGTGCGACTATACTAACACAATTTTCGATTTTGCGAAGGAACTTGATTTTTTGACTGTTGAGTATTTTTTTTCACAAATATTTGAGTTTTTATTAGAATATTAATTTTACCTATGCAACATGTTAAAACGACCCTCGGTTATATCAAAGCTTGTTCTTTCTCTTCTATTCTATACTTGCAGGTAGCACGTGGTGTTTATAAAAAGTTAGTAAGGGGCTAGTTCGGCCATAGGGGCAGGGGCATGTTCGGCTGATAGCCGAATAACCCCTTTGCTCCAGCATAGATTTATTTTCTTGATTAGAACTACAAATATTTAATAAACAGAAGTGTATTAACTATCATAGCTTAGATAGAAGCCGTTTTGGTTGGAGAAACGCCTTATCTTAGCTATACCATTGTCAGATTGTAGGCCTATGCAGAAAATTGCATGTTTTAAATATGTTTTAGCTGATCATATTATGATAGGTAGGATTCATAGTCTGAGATATACAGACACATTTCATGTATTTTTTTAAAATCACGATTGATTATATATATTTTTGGAACATACATAACCATGGTGTGGACTTACAAAAGAAAAAAAGGAGTTATTTCGAGACAGCAGACGACTATTAAAATGAGTTAGAACATTACAACAACAACAACAACAACAACAAACACGAACATGCATGCGTTAACGCGCAACAGAAACCTACATTTCCAACAGAAAACATCCGGATATCAAATATATGACATTTTACCATATATGCCTATCTAAAAATATAAGAATATTGGGTGAAACGTCTAATATGTGGCGTCTTGATGTTTTTCGATGAAAGTTTAGGTTCCTGTGCTCGTACGCACTTTATGCACATGCACCCACATTAATTTATATATGTACATTACACAACAAGTTTTATATAAAACATGTTTAAAACATTATAAATAAAAGTTGATTATTAAACCTACCTTTTTGTACAATATGTCTCTAATATTTTTCAGTCTACAGGAAAATAATTTTAAAAAAATCTGTCCAAGTGCCGAAGATGCCCCAGGGGGTAGCCAAACTTGCCCCGCAGCGGGGCAAGTTTGGCCAGTTTGATTTTATTACTTCGAAAACAAATTACCAGTTTTTTGAAAGAAAAACGTCATTTTAAGTTTTTGGATAATAAAGCTTATATAATTTCTTAACTATTTCTAAAAATTTCTAAAGAATTTCATTATGAATTCATTAATAAATTGCATGATTTTAAAAATGGGGCCGTACTAGCCCCGGTCTCCCCTACTCCCTTCAATTACCCTTTGTGAATTTTAAAAGCTATGTTGTTTTTTCTGAAAGCCTATACCATTCTTCGCGTTTTGCAATTTGTTTGCACTTCCCCATAACATCTGTTTGAATAATATTTTACGATAGAGAAAAAAAAATTGAAGTAAGTATGAAATATTTGACATTCTTATACGTTCTTATCTAACCCTATTTTCAGGACGATGTTATACCAATGCAACAAAGCATCTGCAACCTTAAAATTAAAGAAAATAAAAGGAAAAAATAATTTATCGACTTAATTCTTTAAAACCATCCGTAAATTAAAAAAAAGAACGGCTACTAACATGATAGCGCTCTGCATGATTGGTGTTTTACCCGTCTACAGCTGGTTACTTTGCTTGCCTTTTTGTTTGCACGGCGGTGACGGGGGGCTTTAGTAGTTTATCAAGGTTTCTATGGAAAACTTGTTAAAGAACGTAGAAGCTCGCTCTGTTTCTTTTATGTCTACCATAGTGTTCTTGCTAATTTGACTCCCGATGCTCTGACCTCAATTTGGTCACTGAGCACCAAAAAAGGTTGCTTGAGAATTCCATTAACTTTTACGTTTATACATTTGCGTGCTTTTGCATGCAACTTTGTCGAGTTCATCGGTGCATTAGAGCTAATTCACCAAGACAACAATAACTATGGCAAAGTGATAGGATTATTACTGGTACTAGCTCTGTTGAGTGCCTAACTGTCTATTGTTATATAATTTACTTGTTCTCTGCGTATTACGTTTGAGATTTCAGTTATTTAGACGCATTTTTTGCTGCTTTTCTTGACGGTTGTGGAGTGCCTATTATAAACCTCTTGTCATTGTCAACTTTCTAGGCCACAAACACTCTTGTCACATTATTAGCTATGTTTGATTTTAAGAGATATGCATATTCGATTCTATCGCAACAATGGCCGTTCATGATATTTTTTTCTGTAATGGTTATCATGTTATACCGTTTACACATTTTTTGTTCCCACTCTGTCGCAATATTTTGACATTGCAAATTACAAACATGCAGAAACTTTGGAAATAAATATATTTTAGCCAATAGAAAATAAAATATAGTATCTCGTGTAACCACATTTTTTATTAACTTACTGATATAAAATACATTTAAATCAATACTTTTAAACAAATAGTCAACAACGATTGATAAAAGCTGTCCTGTCACAAAATCTGATAACAGAATATTTAAGTAAATACCCAGTAGTATTCTATTCACCGTACACGTACTTCTTATCGACAATTGGCTCAGTTCCTTACAAATCAATTTCTACTTTCAATAGTGTTAATTCAGCGCCAACATTGCATGCATTTTACGCTCTTTAAACCTAATACCGTATATAATAAATCAGAAACGCAGTGTAAGCAGATAATCTACACTTAATCACCTTATGCATTAATTTATAATAGTTCTAGTACTTCTTCAACGCACATCTTAAGTACAACCAGGAATATATCGAAAATGAGTTCGAAAATCGGGATGATTACATGTGCAATATGCCAAGGGACCTACAAGAAGCCGAAATACCTTCCGTGCTTGCACAGCTTCTGCGAGTCCTGTCTGGATGGCTATATTAACAAAATTGCGAGCATCTGTGCCAAACTCGACCAGCTGCCAGCTTCCGTGTTTGATAGCAAGCCGTATGTATGGACAGGAGACGGCTTCCCGTGCCCTGTGTGCAGGAGTCACGTACAGGTCAGGAAGGACAAGGTGAGGACGGTGCCGCCTGCTCAATGGGCCTCTCTGTTTCCCATAAACCATCTAATATTAAGCATTATGGGAATTGACGCAATGCCGCTTGACAACAGCACGTGCACTCCTTGCGAGAAGATCGACGACCCTAAGCCAGCTGCAGAGTGGTGTCTTGAATGCTCGGAGGCTTTGTGCCAACTGTGTGCCGCCCACCATCATGTCTTGAGGGCTACTGACACACATTCTGTTGTCAAGATATCAGAACTCAAAGACGGAAAACAACGAAGCCTGAGTCGCCATGAAGAGATATTGCAGTGCAACGAACACCCTGGTCGTCACCTAGATACGTATTGTGTGGATCACAACAAAGTCGCCTGTTCGGACTGCGCGCACACTGAACACAAAGCATGCGAAACGGTTATAAATGTGGACAACGTTGCAGGAGAAATCAGAAATTCCTCGGAAGCTCTTAAGCTTCTGGACAAACTAAAGGAATGCACGGAAGAAACCGAGTGTATTATTCTGGATAGAAAACGTACAGTCGACAAGCTGACTGGGACCAAAGATAACGTGCTGAAGAAAGTTCATAAAGTGAGGGACGAGATCAATAAAGCTCTAGACGAACTTGAAAATATTTTCAAAGAAGACTTTGAAAATACACACGCTCAAGTTCTCAGTCAACTAGAAGATCAGATTGGTAGATGTCACTTTTTACAGAAAGCTGTCGACAGTTCACGTGGGATCTTACAGGCCGCTATCGAATACGGAACTGACAACGAACTTTTCATTGTTGCACACCGAATGGAAAAGGAATTCCACAAATATGAAACAGTGCTTGAGAAAGAAATGAAGAATCTATGCGATTTGGATTATGATTTTGAACAGAACTATGAAATAGAACATGTTCTACTGGCTTTGGATGAGATTGGTTCTGTTAAAATTATCAAGACGCCGACGGTGGTCTCACCCTTTGTGAAGAAGCATGCGAATCTCATGACAAAATTTGACGCCACATCCGCGATGGACGACAGATGTGCAGAGCTAACTGGTGGGACTTTTCTGCCGGACGATAGACTTATGCTAGTAGACAACGCTAATGAAAAACTTAAGCTCTTCACTCCAGACGGCGACCTTTTATGCGAGCTTGAGTTAAGCTCGGCACCGTGGGATATTGCCAGCGTCCCAGGTGGAATGGCGGCCATCACGCTTCCGGTGGAAAAGAAAGTATTGATGGTGTCTGGATTAAACGACTGTATCACACCTGTGGAGCAGTTTAATACGGCTGGAAAATGCTACGGAATCGCTTATTCGTATTACTCCAAGGACCTTGTCGTCGCTTGTGACACTCCTGGTGACGGGATGGCGACAGTCAAAGTCATTTCATTGGCTGGCGAAGAAATACGTGAGATAGCGATTGGCGAAAACGGACGAAGCATCATTTCTCGTCCTAGTTACGTCGCTGCGAATCCGTTTAACGCCGATGTTTACGTTTCAGATGAATGCAACAATACTATAATTGGCATCACAATGAATGGTGATATAAAATTCAATCACAAACATCCGTACCTCAAACTTCCCGTTGGTATTGCTGCAGACAACCATGGTTGCATTTACGTTTGCGGAAACGGATCTTGCGATATTCATCAGATGTCGCGTGATGGTCAAAGGATTCGCTTATTAGTCGACGGGCTACCTCATCCACGTGCTATTGCCTTTGATCCCTATGGGGAGAGGTTTTTGACAACCAGTGATGGGTCGTATAAAAGTACAGTACAAATATATACCCTTTCTTAGGCTGCTGACTGATTTTTAGAGTGTAGTTTTTAACCTAAAATGCTTTAGTTAAGTTCTTTTTGTGAACGCTTGTCAAAGTGACGAAACACTGTAAAGTCTGTGGATAAGGAATTTGTTCAAACAATCTTCATACTACTGCACAGCCTAGATTGATGTCCACGCTCCGCAGCAAATCCGCATAGATGAAGTGCCGAACATAGACATAGCTATATAATTCATTTCTTTACTAAGATTTTAAATTTATGGCTTTACAGGGTCATATTTCAAACTGTTTGTTCGAGCAGTGTTTCATAAGCTGCACAGAGTCTGAAATATTGCACTGGTAATAAAATGTAGTTGATTGAACCATGAAACATTTATTAAAAACGAAAGAAAACGTTTTTTTATGTTGTGTTTTATTACAAAATATAGGGAAACAAGCATTGTTAACATTTTGGATAAAATAGAATAGGATATGGAATGGCTAGATATCAAATGTTTGATATGATCTGATAGGATATACAACCTGACAATAGAATACCTCGTGCATAGACATGAGCTTAATAACAATATTAAAGTACAAATGTATAACTGAACACATAAAAACCCACAGATCTAACAGGAATCAAAGTTAACAGACACTATCAAAACATATACCTGGTTAATATAATTATTCTAAAATTAATCTTTAAACTCTTTTAAACAGTTTGATACCTCCCATTTCAATGCACATCATTCTTTTAACTCCTACTAACTAGCACAATAAATTATACACCGTGTTGTTGCATAAAATTTTTAGACTTATACCAACCTTTAGTTATGGAATTCGTTTACTGGACTCGCCTTCATTGAATTTTGTTTCAGTCCAATTATTTATTGTTCACGCGGGTGTTTTACAGAATTTCATTCTAAACATACAAATGCGCAAGATGGTCTGGGTCAACACACTTGTGGCTGTTAGCAGGCTCAGGGTAAATCTGAAAGGGTTTGTCAATCTATATCTATTGCAGCGGAAGTTTCCAAAATAAAATGAATATTGGTTTAATCATAGTCACATAAACACAGTAACGGACTTAGAAAAAATAAAGATATACGAGCAATGTAGTCAGTGCATATGGTTGATTTGAAACAGCATGGCCCAAGGTTATAAAACTGAGCATGGTAACCAGTCTCAAATCTCAAGCATCTGATTGGCTGAAATGGCGACTGGTCGATGCTTGAGATTTTAGACTAGTTTCAAATCTCAGTTTTATAACCCTCAGCCCATGTCTTATTGGTAGATATAAATTTCTTCGTGGTCTGACTGAACGGGTCGTTCTTGAATTGGATTAAACAACTGTCTCAGGTGTCCGAATTCACATTCAAATAAATAAACGCCGAGCACAGCGCTATGAATATTTAGTCAACCAAACGTTTTTGAAGTTTTTTCTTATCGGTCCTCTCCTGGCACAAACATAAAATTTTGAGAGTGGCGCGCTTGAGAGTCCTGTGCCTGCTTTGATAGCGCAAGACAAAGACCACCTTTCAGTATCAGTGAAAGACCCTTATATCAATGAGAGGCCTTGATAGCAGTGAGTGACTACCTATATCACTGAACGGAAAGAAAGAATCTGGTCAGTAAATCACAAATATCATTGATCGATTCACATTAGTGTTAAATATGGACAGAAAAATAGAATTACATTTTTGCAGGCTGTATATGTTGCTATTTAAAATAATTTAGTGATTTTTAAAATGTATTCTTCTAATTTCAACAAACAATTGCTTTTAGTTTAATATTGTTAGTTCGAGTAACTACAAATTTCTATTTCATAACTACGTTCAAATGTATTAAAGAAGCAGTTTATACAATGCATAATATCAAAATGTTTACATAAATTATTATCTTTCCTCCGGGTTCTGAATTATGATCAAGCGCAATCAACTTAAAAAACAAAAGCATGTCTGGTTATATCGTTTTAAAGAAATGCCATTCTACTACACAAATTATTAGCAAAACTAAATCATGCTAGTACAATATCATTGGTAATAACTCATATAGATCTAAATGTAAAAAAAAATGCTTAGATACATCATGTATTTATGATTTGAGTGAATAAAGTTATGTTCTGTTCTGTTCTGATATTATTTGGTTGTGCTACTTGTAACTTAATGGTCATTAAAACATACTTTTTAAGACCCAGTATAATATTTTAAATGGAATCGATGTCAATGAAGGTTAAAAAATTAACATGGATAACCCTCAACTTTGGAACATTCCGCGAATTACTAACCAGTCTCAATACAACAGCAAGTGTTCCAAAACTGGATATCGAAATATCAAAAAAGACAAAAAAATATGTATACATGTTGTGGTTTAGGTCCGAAATAGCTACAGTACGCACAAGTATCCTGTACAGCTCTATGGCTCCAACTTGCACATATGCAGCTGACAATATATGTCATCTGAGATATATTATCACTGCAGAACTAAACTCATCACCAGTGCCCAAGGTTGTAAAACTGAGCATGGAAACCAGTCTCAAATCTCAAGCATCTGATTGGCTGAAATTGCGATTGGTCGCCATTTCAGCCAATCTAATGCTTAAGATTTAAGACTGGTTTCCAATCTCAGTTTTATAACCTTCAGCCGAATGCTAAAAGCAAACAAATAGAAACTGATGTATTGCAAATCAATTTTAACTCTAATTAAATCAGTTCAAGGGACTGATGTTTGATTGATACAATTATCTGGTTATATAAAATGCATGAGATCGACAACTTAAGAAACGTTAACAATAACAACAGGAACACATAGCAGGAAGAGGTATCTCGAGACAAATCTACAATTTATGGCAACAATAAAATCGTTTTATGGGCTGCATGCATTTTTAAACTCTGCCAATACCCCCCCCCCCCCCCCCCAAAAAAAAAAGTAAAAATAAAAAGTTATTTAAGAAAAACGCACTATCTTAAAAAAAAACAACTCCAAATCCTTTTCATATCTGAAAGAATTTTGAAAATCTGTTAAAAAAGTTCAAAACTGAAATTTAAAATATCGATACTTCATCAATTTCTGCATAATTATGTAATTGGCCGCCACTGTGATTTCAATATTAATGTTTAAGCATGTTAAGAGAATCTTTTACTAGCCCAAGCTTTGCCATACTGTTTTCACCAGTAAGTTTGATACCTATCAGTTGAAAAAATGTCTTATTACCCTGTCAACATAATTTTAAATATGATTTAAGTGTTTATGACGTCATAATCTTTAAACATGTCGTCTCTATTAAGCATTAATTTCTTAATAATTGTCCGATTTCGAAGATTCTTTTAAATCTGCAATAAGTAAATATCTTATTTAAAAAGTATACTCATTTCTAGCGTTAGGATGCCTTTTAATTTACGGGAATAAAGAGACCTTAAACATTATAATTCAAATCCTTGCTATTCACAAATTAAACTTGAAAGAATGATCTAAAATGAAGTACGAATAGTGACACCCTCACTGTTTGTTACCAAATATCCGTTTGCATAACTAGAGTTTTGGACATCTACAGCTAGATGTATTGCAGTTGTTGGGGGGTTAGATGCATATGTAATCAGTGAGGAGACAAGAAAAATGTGCAAACTTAATAAAAACAACCCAAATGTTTTCATACCCTCTAAACTATATAAATTAACACTGAATCAGTTGCAATATCAGTAATCTGGCTCAAAATAACCTTATTGAAAAGTGGTACATGTTTATACAGTATGTCGTCTATACCCATTTAAATTCTAAATGTTTACAAAAATAGGAAGTTAATATCATTTCACTCAAAAGTTTTTAAAGTAAATATACAAACACACCCTGAATTTTACATTAGGCCTCAAATTTCTGAGCAACCACAACACTCACACGCGCACTCACGCACCAGAAAACTTGAGTAAATACAGAAGTTCTACAGAAAATCTATAACTGGATTTTGCGGTTTTAAGACAACTGCAGTTTTTTCGCCGCCGGATAAACGTGGTTAAGTCTAAGATCTCTATATATCTAACTGGATTTGAGCAAAATCATACCCCAGACGTGGGGACTCATTCTATGACAGGGAATTCATGTACCATCAGGAAGCTTTAGTTTTAGTACGTACAGGTATCTTTGACTTCACCGGGCTGTTGTTATTATTCGCGTTAATGCCGCTTGTTGTTCTCTTTCGAACTTGCCCATTTTGTTCATGAATGCCCGAGTTGCTTTCCACAGAAATTTCTCTTGATATACTTGTGTTTTGTGCATCATTCTCTGACTTTTGTTCTCGCGAGACAAATTCATTAACTTCCCGTTCCGGTACATGGGCGTTTTTCGGATGGTGAAAACACCAGACATAAACCGTTCCAATTACCAGAATTATTGACGTGACGCCCATCAAAATGAACGCAATCTGCAGACTGAAGTCCCGCACTGAAAGTATCACGTGCTCTTTCACATCATTGAACACTTCCTCCACGTCGTGTAAGACTTCCTCTACCTCGTGTTTGAACTTGTCAATCTCTGTCAAAAAACACAAACCACGTAATTATACGGGCAGCGGCAATGTATAGACAATCTGTAACGTCAATATTTCTCAATACTTCTAACAACACGCTAGCAAACCTTGAACAACTTTGTGAGAGGCTTTTCCGAGCAATGTGTTTCTTTCTTATTTTTTTGAAATCTGGCAAGGGGTTTTCGTAAAGAAGATATTAACAAATAGCATGGAAAACAAGCCCCGCCAAATGGTTACCATGTGCTTTTACAAAATGCCATGGCTATAACAACTTTGGTATTCTTAAGAATGGTGATGTTAAATATTTTCGAAATCTGGCTAGCGGTTTTGGAAATTAATTTTTAACATTTCGTTACAAACAAGTAATGAAACAAAGCCCCGCCAAATGTTGGTCATGCCTTTTTTATGTGAAAAACCATGTACTAAACAAGTTTGAAAGACGGTTTTACAACAAGCAATGTTCCAGTAAAATATTTCTGAAATCTGGAAAATGGATTTTTGAAAGGATTTTTCCATTTTCCCTAGAGAGTATTTAATGAAAACAAGTTCCGCCCTCTGGTGGCCATGTTTGTTTTGATGAAACGTCATGATTAGAACAAAATCTGGGAGAGGATCATCCAAGAAATAATCCTGTGAACTATTTTTAAAATCCGACAGGACGTCCGGTCCGTAACAGTACCTCACTAACAACCGTCGGCTCAGACGTGCTAAAATTTTATATTATAACAGGCAACAAGACGTTGTACATATTTCATCAATGTAAGGCTTATCTGCTATGCATGTTCAATAGCAGAGCGTCGCAATCTCAATGGGGATCGAATCCAATGACCTACTGCAATTACATTAATCCACATACCAGTATACATTTTACCAGAGGAAGCAATCAACGTGGAAACTTCATAAACGATAACCAAATGACGGTTAGGTAAATTACTCAAGGCAAAAGCTTTTCCTGATCTCTTGAATAAAATAATGCTTGAATAAAGATTAAAGAGCTACTTCTGTTTTTCCCCCCGAGTTGCTAGCCCGGAGCTTCAGCGGCTCTCGTTATACATGTATATGCCTGCATTAAAAGACACGGATACACCTACCTTCGTCGAACTTCATTGTGGATCAGATAGTTCAGCAAGATGTCGTTGTCATAGAAATTATTCTGTCATTGAAGAAATTCAGTATCTGAAAGAAAATAGATTTACAAATTCGATGTTTTTCACAGAGAAGCCCACAGAGAGTGGGAATCAAGTAATGTTCATGTTGGTAGCACTGTGAATTAGGGAACGGTCATAGGGCGGCGTTTTACAAACCATACCTTAGCGTGATATTATTCCGATTTCTAACAATTTTAGTTGAACAGAATATATTAGTTTTCGATATCTAATTGTGTTAAGAAAGCGGAGACTGTACATTTTATTAGGAGGTTTCTATGGTGGCTGATTTATGCCATTTCGTTTTTTCGTTATTTCGCCGCGAAATAACGCCAAGCGAAAAGACGAAGTAACGAAAAAACGCCACGCGAAAAGACGAAATAATGAAAAAACGCCACGCGAAAGGACGAAATAACGAAAGAACGCCACGCGAAATAACGAAAAAACGCTATTTTTGCGCGAAATAACGAAAAGTCGCCGTGCGAAAAAACGCCAATTTAACTGCACAAAATAGCGTTCTTTTCGTTATTTCTTCTTTTCGCGTGGCGTTTTTTCGTTATTTCGTCTTTTCGCGTGGCGTCTTTTCGTTATTTCGCTCGGCGTCTTTTCGCTTGGCGTTTTTTCGTTATTTCGCATTGCGTTATTTCGCTTGGCGTTTTTTCGTCTTTTCGCCTTTCGGTTGGCATGCGCAAAGTGTAGCAACAGTAAAGCTGGACATATGGGTAAAAACAAATATTCACGGATGGAAGGAGGGAAGGACAGACAGACAGACAAACGAAGACCATTCCTATACCCCCATCCCGCTACGCGGCGGGGGATAGAAATGGAAGGGCAGAGGCGGTACCAATGATTTTTCCCAACCACCACCACCAAAAAGTTTTGATTGA
The DNA here is from genome assembly GCA_038501625.1 of Corbicula japonica. Lineage (NCBI taxonomy): Eukaryota > Metazoa > Mollusca > Bivalvia > Venerida > Cyrenidae > Corbicula > Corbicula japonica. The sequence continues at coordinate 93,813 of JAZAYU010000805.1, forward strand.
TGCGAGTTTTGAGAAATAAAAGTCAAAAAAAGAAATACAGGTGGGGTGTGATGGATAGGTGCCTGAATTCCCACCCAATCCCAACAACAAAAACATTTGTTGGTTTGAGTTGATTAACAAATAAAATAAATAGAGCTCCGCGAGTCAGATGGATCGCCTAACGAAATTTTTGTTAGTTTATTGATCTACAGTTATAAGCAATGTATTTGCACAAAATTCACATATAAAATAACCTTTTAATTGTCTGATTGCAAGAAACATGCACAACAAGTTAAGTCCTTGGCAAGAAAGGCACTAAAATCAATCAAGGAAATAATTTAAAAGAATGACAAGAAATGCTCTATAAAGTCGATCAAAGGGGAATAATATAACGACATTAATGGGACAAAATATGAGCAATATTGTCGCAAAGCATACCTAACACTGCTTTTATGAAACATGCATACCAAGTTTGGAGTCATTTGAACATATTGTGACATTGTTACGCTCCTAACAATAAATGCTCTATAAAAATCAAAGAAAATTAATTCAAAAACGGAACAAGGTAGAGTTACGGTTCTTGTGCAGTGCACTTCGAGTCATTGCAAGAAACATGCATACCAAGTTTGGAGTCATTTGAACCTATGGTGACAGTTACGCTCCGCACAAGAAATGCTCTGTAAAATAAATCAAAGGGCAATAATTAAAAAACGAAAGAAGGTAGAGCTACGGTTCTTGTGCATTGCACTTTGAGTCATTGCCAGAAACATGCATTCCGAGCGAAGAGACGCCAAACGAAATAACGAAAAGTCGCCAAGCGAAATAACGCCACGCGAAATAACGAAAAAACGCCGAGCGAAAAGACGCCAAGCGAAATAACGAAAAGACGCCACAGGAAAAGACGAAATAACGAAAAAAAGCCACGCGAAAATACGAAATAACGAAAAGACGCCACGCGAAATAACGAAAAGACGCCACGCGAAAAGACGAAATAACGAAAAAACGCCACTCGAAAATACGAAATAACGAAAAAACGCCAAGCGAAATAACGAAAAGACGCCACGCGAAAAGACGAAATAACGAAAAAACGCCACGCGAAAATACGAAATAACGAAAAAACGCCTCGCGAAAATACGAAATAACGAAAACACGCCAAGCGAAATAACGAAAAGACGCCACGCGAAAAGACGAACTAACGAAAAACGCCACGCGAAAAGACGAAATAACGAAAAAACGCCACGCGAAATAACGAAAGGACGCCACGCGAACAGACGAAATAACGAAAAAACGCCACGCAAAAATACGAAATAATGAAAAAACGCCAAGCGAAATAACGAAAAGACGCCACGCAAAAAGACGAAAAAACGCCACGCGAAAAAACGAAATAACAAAAAAACGCCACGCGAAACAACGAAAAAACGCCAGGCGAAATAACGAAATAACGCCGAGCGAAAAGACGCCAAGCGAAAAAACGAAAAGACGCCAAGCGAAATAAAGAAAAAACGCCAGGCGAAGCTAGAAAGAACGCTATTTTGCACAGTTAAATTGGCGTTTTATTACACGGCGACTTTTCGTTATTTCGCGCAAAAATAGCGTTTTATCGTTATTTCGCGTGGCGATTTTTCGTTATTTCGTCTTTTCGCGTGGCGTTTTTTCGTTATTTCGTCTTTTCGCGCGGCGTTTTTTCGTTATTTCGTCTTTTCGCTTGGCGTTATTTCGCGGCGAAATAACGAAAAAACGAAATGGCATAAATCAGCCACCATAGGTTTCACTTTAGGAAAACAACAATGAAAAGGACACTGTGACATTCATGATTGATCAGATTCGCCCCTAAATACCTGAATGACTGAAGCTAATTGGTATGCATGTTTTTTACGAGGTCCCGATTTAATGCATTACAACTGTCACAACCAAATGGTGCACGCTTCCCGAGAAAAAATATGTTATTAATTTACAATATCCGTTCAGAACTTATAATTGTCGAAGTGTGAAGTGAGGCTAAGAGTCGCGTCACCCTGCCTTAGGTGTGTGCATGCATGCACATGCGGGCACGATCGTGTGTGAGCATGTGGTGTGAGTGAATGAGCGGAAAATAATTATACATGTACGTATATGGCAATACTGCGGGCTCAATAAATAAATTAAGTATTATACCTGCGACCGATTACCTAAATGTGCAACAACACAGTTCTATCGTAGTTCTGTGTGAAATCATCGTTATAAAGTTATAAAACATAACAATAAAATGTTGTTTCTATACGAGGGTTGTCCCAATAAATCATAGACTATTTAAATAAAAAGAAAACTACTGATCACATGTTTATGCGAATTTCACAGTTAGTTAAGACATCATTTGGTAACTTGTAGACGAAATATCAAAGAAAAATAGATTCATAAAGAAATTGGAAACATTAATTTTAACAAGACGACCTATCGACCAGCGGCGCACGTCACAACGTCATTACAATGCTCACACAGCATACCGTTACTCGTTCCTGAAGTAATCTTCAGCATGTTTGATATACTCGCGGTGTCTTATCACCAGACTATTAAATAAATTAATGAAACACTCTGTTGGAAGACTTTTGTTGAAGGCCAAGCTTTCTGATCTCGTCGCAGATCTCAAATTTGCTACCTATGAGTCCGAAAGTTAACAACGTCTACCGTAGCGAGGTCTGGCGAGTACGGGGGATGACTGATTCCGAGTATTATTTCCGATTCACCATGCAAATAATTTCTGTGACACTTTTGTATACCAACGTTCTAGATATGAGGATGCTTTTAAACTTGTTTTTGTTCTTTAAGCGTGTCTTTTGGCGTCAATTAGCTTTTATCACAATATTGGATGATTGAAATGTGCGCCGCAGCTTCTTCAAACGTCGCGATTTTCATTAGAAGTTAATATTTACTCATCAGCACGAAACAAGCACTACTCTTATACAAATTAAGGCAACATTTTGAAACTTTACGGATTGATTTCAGAATGATCACCAATTAAGGAAACATTAACAATTTGCGACTAAAACGGCAATTTGTAATGTATTAACTGTTTTAAGTAAATCATTGAATTCCGAATCATGGCGCTTTTTGACGTGCGCCGCCGATCGCTATCACGGTTTAATAAAGTGTGAGTAACTTCTTTATTTTAGTAGATTTTTCTTTGTAATTCAGCATACTTGTTACCAAATGATGTCTTAACTACCTGTGAAATTTGCTTAATGATATGTTTAGTAGTTTTCTTTTTATTCAAAAAGTCTACGATTTATTGGGACAACCCTCGTATGTATAAGTTTCGAACAATCCCACACAAGGTAGTCTGACACATGTATTAATGACTGTATTAATTACTTTTATGAAGTCTTAATTATAAAGCATTTCAAAAGTTCTCAGATCAAGTAAGCTGTTCACTAATAAAGTGATATTCATTCTCTCTTGTTCTAAAATTTATTTGTTTCTTTGGATACAGTCAAACTTTGACTCTCCTTTTATATTAAAATATGGTATCAATAAAATTCTGATGTTAGTTACCTTGGGCAAACATAACCATGACAACTGTTAGAATATCTATATCTTATCAATAATAAAATTCTCAAACCGCTTACAAAGCGTTATAGATTGTCAACTTATGAAAATAAATAGGCCTATAAAACTGATTTTGATGATAAACTTCAAAATTTGTAACACATAAAATATTTAGATAAACAATACACTTAAATAAAAGAACATCAAGTTTATAGTAACTGTCGACCATTAAAACAATATTAATAATTTGAGATCGGGTATAAGAAACCAGGAATCTACAACATAAACAATATTGTTACTAATGTAGATTCCTGAAAACCCCACCAATTAAAGGAAAACATAGATATATGTAATTCTGTTCGCAAATATGGACTAAATGACAAATTTATGAAAAATACTATGTAGGCCCTATTTTGTAATTTTGACTCTAAGCCAACCAAAGTTGCAAAAAATTGTGTTAGGACATAACTTTTTAAGTCGGAAACGCGTTTGTTTTTGTGTTTTAAGATTTTGCTTTAATAAATATTCCACGCCATGATAGCAAGAAAATAAATCTGTACACCCGATCAATCGGAATGAGTGTATTATAAAATGTACAGAAGTCTAGTGTTTGTTGAGTACCTTGACCCCCTTTAATTTATACCTATAGCAATCCGGTATGTCCCTTTAATAATAGTCCGTGTACGGTTACCACGTACGTAAACACATCAATTAAGTAAATGTCGGTGATATTTTAAGAAAAATGCTTACCTGTCATCGTGACAATCTCTTTTTTCTGCGAAACTAACTCATCGGATATTCAGAATTTCAACATTCCGCTGTATTTCTGTTTAAATAGCGAATAATGCAACAAGTTGTTGACCGATTGTCTTCGGATTGATCGGATTGTTGTTGTGAATAGTAAACGGAAGTTGCTTCCCTTGATATAATAGCTTTTAGGCCATATCAAAATAAATCTTGCGTTAAGTTTGTACACCTTCAATCAATGTTATAAGTGACGTCTATGAAAGGTCGTTGAGCACGTACATATATATGTTAATAGTACTTCTAAAAAACACCTTTGTCTGAATATTTCACCCAGTTTTGAGATGTGTGGTTTCAATATCGAAGCCAATATAGATTTGGATATTAAGCAATCACCCTAGGATATACTTCCTGCTTTAGAAATTTTGCATTTGACGTTCTCTGTGATATGCAGATTTATATTATCAGATCCCCTGTCCAAATTCTATTTTGTTCAGTTCCGCCAAATGTTTTGTCGTTTAGGGCCCATTCTTTTATCAGGGGACCATTCGCCATGAAATGGTATTAATCTGAAAATACCTAAGGTTCTAAGGTTCTATGTTCACCGCAATATTCCTACCAGCGTTTCTGATGGATCTATATTGTGCTGTTTACTTTTGTAAAAAAAATGATTTGCGCTAAACCCGGGGCAACGGGCATGGGAAGTAAAATGCATTTCCATCAGGCTTACCGTGAACAGGCTCAACCACACTGTCGTCTAACAGCTGCCCTGTGGCAGTTCTCAAGATGGCGACAAAACAAAAAGCGCGAAAAGGGGTATGTGTTTTGTTTTTTTCAATTTGTATACATACTGTACAAACTGTCTGGTAAAGAAATGTATACTTGGATCATACTGATAAAAAGGAATTTTGATTCAGTGACTGATTGTTTCAAAGCTTAAGGCCAGCATAGAAATAAATTACCTAATTGGCTTATTTCACAAATGAAGCGAGAAAGACGACTGTTTTTTTTTTTATTTATTCTCTGACTACTAGTACTTTGTTGTTCTATAATATGTGATATCCCTGTTTGAAGCGCTTCTAAATGCCTTTCTTGTAGTACAACTATTATATGAAACAATTATTTTGCTTTACGTCTGCATGAATTGTACGAGGAGAAATGACCAATAACTCAGAATGGATCGCCATCGCAAACGATGACAGAAAAATATGAAATGAACTTGGATTTATAGTATGGCTTTATCCAGTCAAACAAAGATATATTTAAATGTGTTTAGATATGAATGTGGAACATCATTTTTCCTAAAATGGGATTCGCTCAGGTGGAAGATCCCTATTTAAGAAAACTCTCACGTTACTTTCAAGCCTATACATGCGGTACTAATACCTTTGTGGGTGATGTTTGTGCTAAATGAAAAAATATTACTTCGCTGCTCAACTGATTTTGAAACCAAAATATATATTTTGAACTGTTTTATTCACATTTAAGAAAATGAAATAAAAGTAAAATATACAGTGTACATGTATTTATTTCTCTATTTCCATTCATTGTTATGAGTTCTTATGTTGTGAGGTACCTATATGTTGTTTAGATCATTTTGTGTCATTTTGTTGTCTTGTGTATACGGGATGTATAATTCAATCTCACCATTTCTTTTCATTTCATGTATCACTATCATTTGTAATATGATTGTATGCTTTTCTTCTTCTATATTTCTATGCCATGCTAATCACTTTGTGGAAATAATATATATGAAATAACATGATATACTTTTCTAGTTTCAGCTAAGAGTAAATATTACGTTGTGCAGAATTAAATCTTATTCCATACGCTACCTTAATAATAGCTAAACCCATTCGATGACCATTGGGTTAAATTGAGTTTTTTCTGTGTCATAATTTCTGTTTTACAAATTGGTAGGACAAACCATTCAGTTTTCAACACTCATCATTTATGAATTTTTGTTTACTAGAAACTACAGGACAATGGAACGTATTTTAAGTTTCTTAAACCATCCAACAAAGACACTGAATCTTTGTGTCGGATTTGTCCAACGGTGGCCTCTATGAAAATTATTACAACCGCCGAACAACAACCTGGTGTAATCGTGCAGCAGAGAGCAATTTGGACCAGATAACATTCGTTAATATCAGTCGGACAATATACACGTAGAAAGAGCAGGGTTCACGAGGGGAGGCGGGTTTATTAGCTATACAACATCAACTTAAATTAGTTTAAAGACAGCATTATCAAAACGAACGGTTTCGGTTCAGCACAATGTTTAATACCAAGTTTTTTTTAACGTTATTTCTTCATATTAGTGATTTTTAAAGACATTCTTGGTGAAAATGTAACTATGTTGATCCAGGAACACCACAACAAGTACGATTCAAATGGTTTCGTCAGTGACCTCATCCCGGTGGTCCGTACCCTCCCGGCCCGACAGCTGCAGGAAGCTCAGTGCCCAAGGTTATAAAACTGAGCATGGAAACCAGTCTCAAATCTAAAGCCATTTCAGCCAATCAGATTCTTTAGATTTGAGACTGGTTTCCAATCTCAGCTTTATAACCTTCAGCCCAGATATCCTGATACATTACCCAGTAAGTGTGATTATTCCCTCCAGGGATGAGAGACTTGCCGTTCTACTATGGACTGTACACAGCACATTGTTTTACAGCCCGGAACATCAACTAGAAGAAATCCTAATCGTTGACGACGCATCCACCGACTCTGTAAACTAGACATTCACGTTGAAAGTTTGCCTAAAATGAAACGTTTAAGAAAGAAAGAAAACATTCGTCTGATGATGGCTCGACAATCCGGCATCCATGTCAGCACAGCAGATTACATCATCTGCGTGGATAGTCACATGGAAGTATGAACGGGCTGGTTAAAACCGATTCTTAGCGGGCTGGTTGAGAACCCAAAGGCTCTTCTTTGTTCAAACATCGGTTTGAAAAAAAAAACAACAGAGATAACTTTCAGGTGTCTCACGACAGACTACCGTTTGGAACAGTTATTGATTTCCCCTTTTTTGCTTGGAGCTTCGAGCAAGAACATGCTAGGTATGACGATGCCTATAGAGAATCTCGCACTAACTAAACGGACCCTGTGTTGTTTGGTTCAGTTATGGGCATGATGATTAACATGAGGAAATCCTGGTTTTTGCGGTTGGGTGGGTTGGATTACGGCATGAGGACTTTGGGAAAGTGAGCAGATCGGATTATCCGTGAAGGTTTTGATGCACATGTGTGGTGATGTTGTTGTGGGTTGTTATGATTCCGTGCTCCTTTGTTGCCCATATATACAGAAAGGTATACAAGAACATGTAGTACGCATGTTTCTGCAAAGTAACGTGCTGAAGACTTTACATTTTTCCAGATTCTCCAACCGTTTATAAAACCGGCAGTTGTTTACAAAGTATGTAAGAAAAGTGCGTTTAGGAACATAATGTCAACAATAGCTAGGCTTTGGACTCGTACTGTGCACTTACAAAACTTATAATGTATATTTTGCAATATGATTTTTCAAGAGGAACTTGTTCACGTTATCTCAGAGTGTAGCAAAACGTACAGCGCAACTGAAGATATACTTTAAAAATATTGTACTTCAAAGCTTTGGTGAACGTGTAACTAATGACATATTTGAACTCGAGCATCTCCCCTTTGTTCTAGAGCTCATGGGGAGACCTTTAGCTCCCCTTCTAGATAATACCAATAACGCACTTTTTATAGAATATCGTCAAATGTGTTCACCAATACTTTGAATAAATCGTAGATATGTCTAGCCGATAACGGACAACATTAGTTAAGACACAGCTAGCTATATTTGGATTGCATGTTTGATGCTAGTTTCATTGTGTTGATCAATGAGTTTTGTTCTGTTCATCATATGATTTTTTCTATTTGTAATTTGTAAATACTTGCATATCGCCTTATATGGAGGAAATTAAGATATTGATTGATTGAATGACTGATTGAGTTCTCATATAGAATCTGTAGCGAGATAGTAGAACTTTCCACGGTTCGCTAAAGAGTATGCCACAGACTGTAGGCAGTTGAGTTCCACTGTGTGAAGGGGTTGGTTGAATTATTCCGTCCACCAGACCTTAATATTTTTGTTGGATACTTTAAAATGTCTCATACAAGACAGTAGGGATGAGTAGTGAATCTAGTATCGAATTGTAAGTTAAAAGGGCATGGATATCGTAAATTAAGACCATGCAGTCATCTTTATGCATTGTATACCGGTCTGTTATTCAACCTGGCTAACCTGGTACGCTTCGCGAACGGCACTACGCCGCGATCACGGCATATGCAACGCTTTTAACCGGCATAACCGGTGTCAATGTAGGAGATTTTGTGGGGTAAGGTTGGAAAATCGCCGAGTTTTTGGTTAGATATTTAAATAATACTCAAACCAATAGACCTATACGGCTGTCAAATCATGGCTATTTATGATTCTAGTCTTCTCTGTCCAGAATACAGTAGTTTGCTTAATCATTCGTGAAAATGGACCTCTCTGTGCTGCAAAAGTTGTAAATTTCCTGTTCATACATATTTTTTCTTGATCTAAACTGAAGTCTAGTGAAGAATTATGACTGCATAATTTTTTTTTGCACTGGAGGACACTGCAGTGTAAAATTTAAGTGTGTTTTATCTATATTTTACCTGCTTCTTGCAAAAAATAAGAGGCCACGCACCGTACACCGGCACTTGATTTTTGCTACGCTGCGTATCACGGCATTTTATGCGATGCTGGTATTAAAATATACTTTAGTTGTCGAAATATTAAACTGTTTCTTCCCATCTAATATAGTTGTAGATTGTTGCGTTGGTGTACATTACAAAACAATGTTTGGCATACTTAAAAATTCTTCTACCAACAAGCAGGAGCGGATCCGGAGGGTATTTTTGGGGGTTGCTCAAACCCCCCTATTGGCGCATCAATATTTAGTTTTCATGGTAATTATGGCTAGAAAGTTGGAATTATCACATAACTACCTTCAGACTGACCCAAACGAACTTCTTTTGTGGAAATCTTTAATCCAACCCTGAATAAAGCTATCAGTCTGAGAGTATTTCATCAATAATTTGTGAAAAATTTGTGATTATGTTTACTTAATAACAATTATATTAATATTTTCATGAGGATTATGGCCAGAGAGTTGGAATTATCACATAACTACCATAAGACTGACCCAATCGAACCCCTTTCTTTTGAAAATGTTTCATCAAACTCTGACCAAGGCTATCAGAATACTGACAAGTTGAACGCAAAAATATAACATAAATCAATTTCTTTTTGTAAAAGTCCGCATTCTTTTCAATACGATCTTTCAAAATCTAGTCACCCTTACTTCTAAAAATGATGTTTGTCAATAAACATTAAGTTTGTTAAATTAATATATTACATTTTACATGTAATAGACAAAGTTTGAAACAATGCTTAATGTTGATTTGCCCCACCCACACCCTACTGCTTCTTAACAAGGGGTAGATTTTTATATTCAATTTAACTTTTATTGAAACAATCAACGTCAGATAAATCTATCTTTCACAAATTATTGATTGGGGTTTTCATCGGTAGCGGACTCGGGTATTGCGTGAAATACTCTGCTAGCTTTGTTCATGGTCGAATCAAAGATTTCCACAAAAGAAGTTGTTTGGGTCAGTCACAGGGCAGTTATGTGATAATTCCAACTTTCTGGCCATAATCACCATTAAAACGAAATATTGATGCGCCAAAAGGGGGCTTGAGCAACCCCAAAGAATACCCTCCGGGTACCAACATCGGTAAAGCCTATGAATAGCTATTGCTACTTGCATGAATACCATGTCATAGGGCATAATAGCGGCATAAGAATCAGATGCATGGAACATAAACTAAAAAATGTGCGTGCGTGCGTGCGTATGTGTGTGTGCGTGTGTGTGCGCGTGTGCGCGTGCGTGTGTGTGTGCGCGTGTGTGTGTTTGTGTGTGTGTGTGTGTGTGTGTGTGTGTGTGTGCGTGTGTGTGTGTGTGATCCTGTTTAAGACTTTATCTGGGTACTTTTCTTGAATAATTAGGTATTTGGGCACTTCGAGCTGCACACAATATTCTAAAACACTTTGAAAACTAAGCAAAGTATTTTTACAGAGTTAGTAAATTTTTATTCTACAATTAATTTGAATGTATAAACTATAAATATTTTAATACAATGTACATGTTAAGTAATTAGCTTTATGTTGAGTTGCATACTATGGCAGTAACAGGATATATAAATTTCTCCTGCGAAAATATTAAATTCTTTTATTCAATTCATTTGGCAAACTGATATGACCTGTGCATGTACAATTACAAAGAATGACAAATCATACAAAAGTATGTTACATGTAGGGTAAGACTAATTTATCAGTGGCACTAACTCCAAGGTGCTAGTAATTAGCCCTAATTAAATATAATTTGACCAATCTAGAACCAAGTTGTGCATCTCTGGCTGACAGTATCATATGACTTTGAAAATGCCTGGAAATCTACACAATTGCATTTTGGAACAAATGAAACCCTCATAGATGATGTGGTCCACAATAGAGCTAACATATATTCCCCTATCTAAATACTAATTATCACAAAAGTTACGTAAATTTATCACAATACTGTCCAGAGTATCACCATTCTTTGTTAGAAGTTTCTGTTTTATCCTTCAGCAACACATAAAGTTTGACCTGATTCAGGTAATTATGATGACAGCCTTCATTTGAAATACATACTGTAGTTAACAACTTCAATTCTTTTTGTCTCTATTTCAAATATTTGGTATTTAATTCTAATACCCAGTTTTCATTAAAAGAAATCATAGATTACACATCGTTGATATAGCAGCCTCTTTTTAATTATTGGTAATGCTTAAATATCGTAGAATGTTTGGCTGGTACACACAAAACATCTCATAACTTCAGTTGCCCTTTGCTTGGTACCAACTTTCATGGATTTTTATGGGTCAATAGAATTTTAAACCACACCCTGACAACAGACTCATAAATTAATGTGTTTCTAAAAATTAAATAACCATGAAAATGCATTAAAACACAAAATTTCATGTTGAAAAATATAAATTATTTCTCAATAACTTGTAATATTAGAAAAATTCTTTGAATATAATGGTTTCCACTGCAAAACCCATCAAAGTTTATCATGAATTACCATTGTGTGGTCCTTCTGGTAAAATCAAAAAGCCATGTTTTAAATGAGAAAGCTAGCACAAAGTTAGTAAAGCCATTTGTAAAAGAGAACATCTTGGTGTTTTCCTGATCCTGTATCAATATAAAGTCTGGTTTCACCCTTATTTAATATATGACTCAAGATTATCAGGATATGAGCTGTAGGCATGCAGTTGAGTTGTTACTCAATTGAATCAGCTGCAGCATTATCTATGTCATTGAGGTAACAGATGCACATCATGTCCTTGCCTAGTAACAACAGGGAACCACCCTCTGGGTGCCACTTCAGGGAGTGCACCTGAAAAGTTCCCTCCACTGGTACCTCTACACACAGACTGCCAGCCGGGGACCACATGTATAACTTGTTAATTCCTGTGCAGAGAGCCAGACGTGTCTTAACTGGGTCCCATTCTACATGCTTAATGGGGGCTGACTGGATAATCACAGCACATACCGAGAGCTTCTTTATATCCCAGATCCATAAAGTGTGTGGCATATTGTCATTCCTGGTAAACAGGTATTTACAGTCTTGACTGAACGCAACAATGCCAACACCTCTCTTAGGATTGGCTTTATTTGTGTCTGGTTTCACGATAGGTATTGAAACAGGACATGTTTGAACTTCGTATCTGCTTTGCGGAGAGAACAGTGCAGTGGTTGGAATGTCGGTCAGATTACTTTTCACAGGCTGAGGGGTGCGAGTTTCTATTTCTTTATAGATAACAACCGAGTTGTCATCGACTGTTTCCGGATGGGAGAAAGTTGTGATGGTTTTCCATGTCACATGATTTAAAAGTCTCAGCTTTTCGTCGTAACTTCCTATTGCTAGGAACTGACTAGTTGGTGACCATGTGAGAGTTTTCAAGCCTAAGGCATAATCATAAGCACTATATTTAGCGAGGCATCGCCCATCCACTGAGTAGAGCAGTACCAGGTAGTTCAGCGGGGTGTCCCAGACGCACAGCACGGAGCTGTCAGGTGACCACTCGAGCCCGGCAAGGTCCTCCGTGCTGCTCTCAAAGTGTTTCAACAGCTCCCAGGAACTACAGGCAAATATGCTGATAAAGTCCTGACAGTCTCTCCTCTCTGCAAGAGCCATGTATCTGTAAAATATACATACTGTATAACCTGATTTGTTAATGCAGTGGGTACACATTCACATATTTCAGTGTACATTACTCTATGCACACATTTTGTTAACTGACTGATAATTTGTTATTTCTGTACACAATATTTAAATTTAACTTTTAACAGGTTTAGAAATCTGGCCTTCTACCACATACATTGTGGCCCTTCTACCACATACATTGTGGCCAAGATGCATCTGGAGTGACAATATCTCAGGTTCTGTATGGGTTGCTAGAATATATATTTTGGTTAACTTTTTTTAAATATTGAAAAATATATATTCTGAATATATATTTTTTCAATATTTAAAACTTAAACCTAACCAATTCTTAAAAAGAAATAAGGCACTGTCAGAAAACCATATCTTCCCTGTATTGATAGGGCACAAAGGTTCAAAATCATAATCATAGATAAATTGTTTAAAGTTTCATTCATGTACATGTTTACCACAGGGGGTAGACCAACATATGTATTTCAAAGTGGGCTTCGCCTGAAATAATATGTTGTACTTCCGGGATTCCATATGTTAGTCGAAAATCGACAAGAAAACGGTAGGTGACTTTGTTTTTTCTATCAAAGTTTATATTTTAATGCACGATTTTGAAAAAATCTCAATGCTATTTGCTGTGGTATACATTTCGGAGTCTGGAGATGCAAAGTTTAGTTTTGTACCTGGAATATTCGTGTAGAAATCGTATTTCTAGTGCTGACCTAAATCTGTCAACATTGTCTCCATCTGTCGTCTTTCGCTAGATTTTGGTTATACCGATAAGATACTGGTACAATTTTGTCATATAATGCAAATTTACAATTAGAAGGACCCTAACGGACAGTTTGTTTTGGTCACAAAGACAAGAAGTCACCAGATATAAACAAATTCAAATATTATTTTAGGCGGAGCCCACTTTGAAATACATATGTTGGTCTACCCCCTGTGTTTACATGTATTTGCAACATTCTTGATGATAATGTTTTTTTCTCCATCAACACATTCCTTAAAATTAAATTTCAGCTTAAATTTCTGAGTAATTCAAATTCAAACTGAAGAGATAAAGCAACTATACTGCAAAAAGTATCACTTCTTAATAAAATCAAGGTCAACAACTGGATTCACCAACATTTGCCACTGATAAGAACAAAATGCTGGACAACATTTTGAAATGGTAAAAGTCATCAATCATGAGTTTCAACAAACTTTTTAGTGTCTCTAATGAGCTTCAGCTCCACTACTTTACTCTTATAATGCTTTACTCTATCAATGATGCAAAAGTAGTATCCAGCAATATGGTATAAACCTTTTGAGTGCTCAATACAGCATTTGTCATTTTAGGGACATTTTACGTGTTTACCAAGATCTTTCTTCAAATAGACAAACTGATATACTTTTCACTACCCAGACCTCCTGGCAGCCTTTCATAAAATGTTTTTATAATGGTTGCAATCTAACAAAAAAAAAATGTTGTTTTTTTAGAGATTTTGTTAAAATAAAGAGCAAATAAAGGTTTCTTTGTCAAGGATAAATGTGGCTGTGGCTGACTAGATAATGGAACAAATATCACATATTTTGTTTTCTTTATCTTTAGCTACAAATGATTTATGTACCTCCCATCCAGGCTGAAGCTGATGTTCTGCTGGCACTGTTTAGGGTACCTGATATATGACACAGACTTTGTAACAAGAGACCAAACTGTGATACGTAAATGGAAATCTGCTGTAGTCAGGACATGGCGACTGTCGGGGCTCCACCTGCAATAGACAACAAACTTGAGCTTGCTTCTCTAAGCAGATTATGAGACCAAGTTTAAAGTATCAAAAGAATTAAACAGGCAAACCACTTAATCCTGCCAGAAACACAGTCTTACAATTTCAAACTTTCAGAAGAAATATAATGTATCATATCCTTAGTGCAATAATAAGATATCTCAGACATATTTAATGGTATATTATAATCATTGTTTCATCTGCTGAGCACCTACCTAGCAGCACAAAGTCCGCCTGATCCCTCATCTATCTTACACTTCCAGTCAGGCTGTTCTAGGGACCACACCTGTACCAGACCCCTCTTGTATAGACCACACAGGATGAACTGAGAATCTGCCGACCACTCTATGTGTTGTATTGTGTCCATACAGCTGAACAGATTCTGAATCTGCAAACATACATTTCACAAATTCATACAATTGTACTTAAAAATTATTGCAATATTCATCAACAAATTTCATAAATTGTTTCAAAAGCACACTTACACATGTACATGCATTTTGGATATCAGATAAATAACTACAAATGTAAAATATCACTTTAATGAGTCCACTTTTCAAACAAAATTCTGATAAAACCAGACTTAATGCAGATGAAATAAGTAAACACACATTGAATGAAATGGATAAACTAGAATGTTGTGTTCCGCGGAACACATGTGTCGCCTGCATGGAAAAAGTTGAAATGTGGGCCTATTTTTAATCATATATAATAAAAATATTTTATTTAAGTTGATTTCAATACTAGACCACAGAACACATGTGTCATCTAAATTGCATTTAAAAGGAGAATAACTATAATAATGGTGAAACCCAAGTTATCATCTTCAAAAATTGGTTTGTGCACGCAGATGAGTTTTTCAAAGTATTAAGTGAATTGAACAAGTACTTTCCATTTTACAGGCAACACTAAGTTTCATGTGAGAGTTGCATTTGAAAGATACATAAAAATATTCAACAGGAGTTATAATTTTTGTAGTTGTCAATCGCACTGTTCATGTTGATGATACAATCCAAGTATTCAATGAATAGGGCAAGTACTTTCAAATTATACGCAACATTAAGTTTCATGTGAAATTTGCATCTGAAAAAAAAAAGTCAAACAGGAGTTATGATTCTTGTTGTAACCCATGTTGTTGTTCATGAAGATGATATATTCGATGAGTGAATAGGACAAGTACTTTAAAAGTTATAGGCAACATTAAGTTTCATGTTAAAGTTGTATATTAAAGGGACACAACTCATAAAATAGTCCAGCAGGAGTTATCATTCTTGTTCTTCATAATGACGCTTTTCATGAAGATGATTTATTTCGAATATCAAGTGAATTTTCAAAGTTAAAGTCAACATTAAGTTTCATGTTAAAGTTGCATTTGGAAGGGGCATAACTCAAAGTATAATCAAACAGGAGTTATGATTCTTTTTGTTACCAATGTTGTTGATCATGCTGATAATGTATTCCAAGTATGAAGTGAATAGGACAAGTACTTTCAAAGTTATAGGCAACATTAAGTTTCATGTTAAAGTTGCATTTGAAAGGGGCATTACTCCAAAACATTGAAACTGGTGTTATCATTCTTGTCGTCACAGATGGCGTTGTTCATGCTGATGATATATTCCAAGTATGAAGTGAATAGGACAAGTACTTTCAAAGTTAAGGCAACATTAAGTTCAGGTTAAAGTTGCATTTGAAAGGGGCATTACTCAAAAAATATTGAAACTGGAGTTATCATTCTTGTTGTTGTAGATGGCATTGTTCATGCTGATGATATATTCCAAGTATGAATTGAATAGAACAAGTATAATCAAAGTTATAGGCAACATTAAGTAGGGAAAAGTAGGAAAAGTAGGGCCCGCTTGAAAGCCTGGTTTCAGATTAAAGTTGCATTTGAAAGGGGCATAACTCAAAAACAAGAGGGCCCTGTATTGCTCACCGGAGTACAAAAGTACTCTCAGCTTTACCCAAGGGCCTACATTTAAATAATGCTGGTAAAGGTTCTCTTCACAATACTCAAAACGAAATATCTAAGGTCTAGTCTCATTAGTTTCAGAGAAAAATGATTATTTATGTTTTCCTATATAAATCAATGTAAACTAAGAGAACCCTGGGGCGTGGCCAATTTTGGCCCAGGGGCCATAATTTGAACACACTTGGTAAGTATCCACTAGACAATGCTACATACCAAATATCTTAGCTTAAGGCATTGAGGTTTCCAGTAAGAAGATTTTAAAAAATTGCCTTTTTACATATTAAGGGCCCCTGGGGCGGGGCCAATATTGACCCCAGGGCCAACATTTAAACAATGTTGGTAAAGGGTCTCTTCACAATACTCAACACCAAATATCTAAGGTCTAGTCCTATTAGTTTTGGATAAAAATGATTTTTCATGCTTTCCTATATAAATCAATGTAAACTAAGAAAACCCTGGGGTGTCGCCACTTTCGGCCCAGGGGACATAATTTGAACAAACTTGGTAGACATCCACTAGACAATGCTACATACCAAATATGTAAGCTTAAGGCATTGAGGTTTCCAGTAGGAAGATTTTTAAAGTTTTCCTTTTTTACATATTTAGGGCCCCCCAGGACAGGGCCAATTTTGACCCCAGGGACAACATTTAAATAATGTTGGTAAAGGGTCTCTTCAAAATACTCAACACCAAATATCTAAGGTCTAGTCCTATTAGTTTCGGAGAAAAATGATTTTCCATGTTTTTCCTATATAACTGTATGTAAACCAAGAGAACCCTAGGGCGTGGCAGATTGTGGCCCAGGGGACATAATTTGAACAAATTTAGTAGACATCCATTAGACAATGCTACTTACAAAATATCTAAGCTGTACGCATTGTGGTTTGTGAGAAGAAGCTTTTTAAAGATTTCCTATATAAGTCTATGTAAAATGAAGTGACCCCTGGGGCAGGGCCAATTTTGACCCCAGGGAAATAATTTGAACAATCTTTGTAGAGTTCCACTAGAGGGTGCTAAATGCCAAATATCTAAGCTCTAGGCCTTGTGGTTTCAGATAAGAAGATTTTTAAAGTTTTTCCTACATAAGTCTATATAAAATGAAGTGACACCTGAAAGGGGGCCAATTTTGACCCCAGGGAAATAATTTGAACAATCTGTGTAGAGTACCACTGAAGGATGCTAAATGCCAAATATCTAAGCTCTAGGCCTTGTGGTTTCAGACAAAAAGATTTTTAAAGTTTTTCCTATATAAGTCTATATAAAATGAAGTGACCCCTGGGGCGGGGCCAATTTTGACCCCAGGGAAATAATTTGAACAATCTTTGTAGAGTTCCATTAGAGGATGCTAAATGCCAAATATCTAAGCTCTAGGCCTTGTGGTTTCAGACAAGAAGATTTTTAAAGTTTTTCCTATATAAGTCTATATAAAATGAAGTGACTTCTGGGGCGGGGCCAATTTTGACCCCAGGGAAATAATTTGAACAATCTTTGTAGAGTTCCACTAGAGGGTGCTAAATGCCAAATATCTAAGCTCTAGGCCTTGTGGTTTCAGACAAGAAGATTTTTAAAGTTTTTCCTATATAAGTCTATATAAAATGAAATGACCCCTGGGGCGGGGCCAATTTTGACCCCAGGGAAATAATTTGAATAATCTTTGTAGAGTTCCACTAGAGGATGCTAAATGCCAAATATCTAAGCTCTAGGCCTCGTGGTTTCAGACAAGAAGATTTTTAAAGTTTTTCCTATATAAGTCTATGTAAAATGAAGTGACCCCTGGGGCGGGGCCAATTTTGACCCCAGGGAAATAATTTGAACAATCTTTGTAGAGTTCCACTAGATGGTGCTAAATGCCAAATATCTAAGCTCTAGGCCTTGTGGTTTCAGACAAGAAGATTTTTAAAGTTTTTCCTATATAAGTCTATATAAAATGAAGTGACTTCTGGGGCGGGGCCAATTTTGACCCCAGGGAAATAATTTGAACAATCTTTGTAGAGTTCCACTAGAGGATGCTTAATACCAAATATCTAAGCTCTAGGCCTTGTGGTTTCAGACAAGAAGATTTTTAAAGTTTTTCCTATATACAAGTAAGTCTATATAAAATGAAGTGACCCCTGGGGCGGGGCCAATTTTGACCCCAGGGAAATAATTTGAACAATCTTTGTAGAGTTCCACTAGAGGATGCTAAATGCCAAATATCTAAGCTCTAGGCCTTGTGGTTTCAGACAAGAAGATTTTTAAAGTTTTTCCTATATAAGTCTATATAAAATGAAGTGACCCCTGGGGCGGGGCCAGTTTTGACCCCAGGGAAATAATTTGCACAATCTTTTTAGAGTTCCACTAGAGGGTGCTAAATGCCAAATAACTAAGCTCTAGGCCATGTGGTTTCAGACAAGATTTTTAAAGTTTTTCCTATATAAGTCTATGTAAAATGAAGTGACCCCTGGGGCGGGGCAAATTTCGACCCCAGGGATATAATTTGAACAATCTTTGTAGAGTTCCACTAGAGGGTGCTAAATGCCAAATATCTAAGCTCTAGGCCTTGTGGTTTCAGACAAGAAGATTTTTAAAGTTTTTCCTATATAAGTCTATATAAAATGAAGTGACCCCTGGGGCGAGGCCAATTTTGACCCCAGGGAAATAATTTGAACAATCTTTGTAGAGTTCAACTAGAGGGTGCTAAATGCCAAATATCTAAGCTCTAGGCCTTGTGGTTTCAGACAAGAAGATTTTTAAAGTTTTTCCTTTCGGTTGCCATGGCAACCAGAGTTCTGCATGGAATTGATTTCTTTGAACAACTTTGGAAGAGCTTCATGCAAGGAACATCCGTGGCAAGTTTCATCAACTTTGGCCCAGGGGTTTAAGAGGAGATGTTGTTTAAAGCAAAAATTGACGACGCACGACGGACGACGCACGACGGACACAGGGCGATCCTAAAAGCTCACCATGAGCACAAGTGCTCAGGTGAGCTAAAAATTGAAACTGGAGTTATCATTCTTGTCGTCACAGATGGCATTGTTGATGCTGATGATATATTCCAAGTATGAAGTGAATAGGACAAGTACTTTCAAAGTTATAGGCAACATTAAGTTTCAGATAAAAGTTGCATTTGAAAGGGGCATAACTCAAAAAATATTGAAACTGGAGTTATCATTCTTGTTGTCACAGATGGCATTGTTCATGCTGATGATATATTCCTAGTATGAAGTGAATAGGACAAGTACTTTCAAAGTTATAGGCAACATTAAGTTTCAGATTCAAGTTGCATTTCAAAGGGGCATAACTCAAAAATATTGAAACTGGAGTTATCATTCTTGTCGTCACAGATGGCATTGTTGATGCTGATGATATATTCCAAGTATGAAGTGAATAGGACAAGTACTTTCAAAGTTATAGGCAACATTAAGTTTCAGATTAAAGTTGCATTAGAAAGGGGCATAACTCAAAAAATATTGAAACTGGAGTTATCATTCTTCTCGTCACAGATGGCATTGTTCATGCTGATGATATATTCCAAGTATGAAGTGAATAGGACAAGTCCTTTCAAAGTTATAGGCAACATTAAGTTTCAGATTCAAGTTGCATTTGAAAGGGGTATAACTCAAAAAATATTGAAACTGGAGTTATCATTCTTGTCGTCACAGATGGCATTGTTCATGCTGATGATATATTCCAAGTATGAAGTGAATAGGTCAAGTTCTTTCAAAGTTATAGGCAACATTAAGTTTCAGATTAAAGTTGGGGGACTACCGGACGACGGCACTGACGACGTCGCCGGACAATAGCATCCCTATGTATCTACCTGCTATCGCAGGCGACACAAAAAGCAGTCAGTGAGATATGTTCATTATAATTTACTTATTAACCTTGGTTACAATTTGCAAATATTGGCAGATCATGTTTTCATGAGTCACTCTAATCATCAGTACAGGCAGTACTACAGACTTCAGTTCATAACTTGAATGACCAAATCAAGCAAATATCAGATTAATATCCCCCTAAACACTGTAATAATGCTGTGTCATCATGGTAATAATGAATCCTTCTTTGTCATATCATTAAAAACACAACAAACCTGAAATGTCTCCACATCTCTGACAACTAATCGGAACTCTACCACTGATGCTAGATATTTACCATCCGGGGAAAATCTGCATATCTGATTAGATTGTCGGAAAAGCTCAGAAAAATTCATCTTTCCTGAAAAAAAAATTCAATCAATTTGTCTTGCTAAACATTTTTTTAATGCTTGAAAATTAAAATAAATAAGATCACCTATTTAACCCATGCTTAATTTAACAGTCAAGGCTCAATACCCAAAAACAAACATAGATTACATGGCAATATTTACATTGTTAAAAATAGTAATATATATATTCCACTTTGTAATCAAAGAAAAATGGGTCTGTCTTAAGCACTTGTGCTTAAAACTGGCCAAAATATTAAAACTTACAAATAGTTTTGGAAGTACTATCAAAATATTGTGGCAGATATGGGTTAGCGAGTAGCCTCTGTGACCATTTTCAATTTGTGCCCTCTTGTTACTTGCGGTATATAAGGCTGTTACCTTTTTGAGACCGAGAATGTTTTTTCTTTGGTCCGTCATTCCTTCATGTTACCTTTTGTTACTTGAACAATGTATGTTTGTTACTGGTAACAAAAATAATAAGATGTATAAAATTACTCAGAAATAAGCCATATATGCCAGTTAAGGACACTACTACTGACATATCAAAGGGTCTGCCTATATTCTGGTCAAATACCCCAGCCACATGCTTAGCCCAAACTGCTCCAAGGGTAATCTTACAGCAATATTAGTTTCAATGGAATTTAATTGCTTTATTGTAGCCAAAAGGTGATGAAAGAGATATGAATACAATTTTTTAGGCATTAGCTAACAATTTTTACAGGAACAAGTTTGGGCAGGCTGATCCATCTTTGCTACAAAATTGTCATTTTTTTGTTAAAATTCTAACGTGATCGTTGACTATTATGCAAGCGGCATTACCGGTGGCATTTGGTCGTTTGCCTTTTTCTTAGCTAAACCGTGTTATTCTGTAGTTTTCTTGAAAAATTCTTTTGAAATTTCGTTACCACCGCAGCTGATCCACCTCTGATTTGAAGAGTACCTAGTAAAATAAATAAGGCGCAAGGAGTAGTAAAGAGGCGTAAGAAGTAAAGATGCGTAACGCAACATTAATTTAGTCATGGGAAAATATAGAAGATAGAAATAGATTTCCAACGCGCCACCATGTCTCCCATGTATATTGACAACGAATGAATTTGTTGCTATTCCTACTGAATCTAACTCCCATTAAGCGTCATTCACGACTCACCCACCCATCACAAAAATAACAAAATTTTAATGAAGTTTTAAGAGATGTAACTGCTGTGTTTACCAAAATACTATATAGCTGTTATTCTTGTAATTTAAGATGAATTAATTTTAATTCACCGATAGAAAATGATTTTACTATTGAAAGAGAAAATAAACTGCGCAATATATATGGCAAAGGGTAATTAGAATCTTTTTATTGAATTTTATACATGAAAAAAACAGTAAATAATAATTATATTCCTCGAATTTGTATCATTATCTAAATATTTTGAACCTTATGGTCTCGGTAAGGTCATTGATAACCTAACCTTTCTCTCGATGATTCTATTAGCTTATTATGTTATAATCGTTTGCGTGCTTTTGCATGCAACATAGTTGGGTGGGTGTATTTGAGCTAATTCACCAAGTCGACTTGTATTTATTAGTTTATATGAGAATTTGTTGGGGCAAGCGGGAGACTGGGTGCAACCTAGAACCTGGTTTAATCCCGCGTCGGAAGATTGTTTTTCCACGGCGGCAACCTCTTTGGGTATCACTTTCGATTGTGGTATCTTTTAAATTTATCATTTAATAAATTCATCTATTTTCTCTACTTTATTTGTTTTTGCTGTGTTGGAAGGCTGAATTTATACATTCAATAACTTTTTGATAAGGCCTCTACAAACATAGGTTGAAAACCGAGTCGAGCTTACACATCTGGCCTCCGGGTAGGCGTATTTATATTTCGAAATCAGTGATATAAACCTACTGACCAGGTCAAAATATCTCCTGAAATGCACAAAATAACGAAATATCCCGCCATTTTGTTCAGCTCAGAACATCTCCCTCTTACTTTTCCACAAAAATAAAATACGTTATCAGAACAAGCATCATCATCAGGCATTATTATTTTAATGCATATTATAATTGCACTTTAAAATAAGCATAAATTCGGGTTGTGAATGATTTTTTGTTGGTTTATTAAGCATGTAAAATTTCGGATTATAATTATTCTCATCCCCATTTTTTAAGTCATAGACACTTAAGTTATGCACAGGACTAGCTTTTAGGAAAGTAAACTTCTGGTTGGAAAAAGGATAACAAAATAGTTCCCCATATGCGCCAGTTCTTGGCGGACTCCGGCCGGTCTCCCATTGAGTTTGTTTAGTAAGGGACGTCTTTGTATGTTGTTTTTTTTGCCAACGTGCCACAGCAAACTTAGTGATGAAAACCGCGTTCTGTCTTGTGGGAGGTGCGCCAACAGCGTTTCAGTCACCCTATATTGCACAGCCGCGATCAAACGTGTGATTTAGCTCTGAGTAAACGACCAACGTGTTTTTATTCGTTGGGTCAGTGCAGATGCTGACATTTTATAGCCCCCAACAACTCGCATCTTTCCTTTGTAAATTACATATGTACAGATTTTAGTCCAAAAGGAATCCGGCATATAAAAGATATTTACTAACATGTGCACCAACTCGGGGCCGAACCCATCTTCAAATCCTTTGGCTAGGAACCCATTCATGTACCAACTCAAAAGACAACCTCAGAGTTAGCAAAACTTCAGACAACAGGAGCATATAACGGATTTTTGCTTATAGCCGACAAACACATGAAACCTCGACGAGCGGGCGTAATTCCATTCCACAAAATTCTTAACGTACAACCGGTCATATCAAATGTAGTTTTCCCTTAAACACTCCACATCACAGAAGGAAGCTAGAACATCTATTAGCATACAGCCGCTGACATCCTACACCACAGAAGGAATCTAGATATGCACTTAGCTTTCGGCCGGTGACAGCATACAGACGCGGCATTCTCCACAAACCCAAATTCAAAATAGCCATAAATAATAATAGCATCTCGTATACTAAAAGAAAAAGAAATGAAAGATGCCGATGTTCAGCGATGAATTGTGGTTATATACGACGGCATTGGCCAACAATTCTCAGTTTCAGACCTTTGTAAAAATTAGCAAACTTCTCTACATTCTTCACATGTATAGTGATGCAGAAGGCATTGAAGGGTGTAAATGATAGCCGGATCATGATCAAACCGCAAAGATAATTTCACATAAACAAAAATATGACAGTCGAAATACGAAACAAACAAAATAAAACTATGCGTTGTATTTGGTAATGAAAGAATGTTTCTTTTTTTCTTTAACACCTAATAATGGATCCAGGGATATTTTTCCATTACATAATATTCAGTTATACATTTTGCTCGGTGTTTTACACTAGATAGCTTTGTATTCAAAGTTCCTCTTACCAGTCAGCCCGGAACGATCCCAAGATACAAGTGTTAACCAAGAAGAGCGCATTCGGTCAACTTTTCGTAAAGATGTTGGTTATTTCACCAGTATGCTACTCGTTATGAGGCGGGACAGGACAGTAAACCTTGAAATCTGACTAATTTTAAGTTTCGCGAGACTTTACGAATATTCATTTCATTCATAGAATACAATATGATACCGTATCAAACCGAGTTGAGGCTTGAAACTCATCTATGCGCACTGTATAAAAAGGACATTGCTTTCAAATATCAAGTTAAATCGAGTTACACCTAGTATAATTGTTAAAAATCTATTGTGTGGACAGTGAAATCCAGTAAGTTTTAAAAGTTTTTTTTGTAAGTTGCAACTAAGAGAAACGTATATGTTTTGTTATGTTTTTTTTAAAGTGCAAATACTTTTCACAATCAGTAAACGCATAAACAAGTATATGATTTATTTACAGTTTATTTTAAAACAGAAATTTGTCTTCCAGAAAAAAGGAGATGAATTCAACTGCTGTGTCCTGTATTCTGATTGGCTGCCTTTTGCTGCAGACGCCACGTCCAGCTTCCGGTAGAACAACCGTCGACTGGGCGCGCGAGGTAGAACAAGCCCTGAGGCAGTGGTGTTGGTGCTACATACGCGGGTGTCCCAGTTACAGACCCAAGTGTACTCAGATCGGATCTACGTGTAGGTGTACTGGTTCTATAGTGGCTAGAAAATCAGGAGGCAGGGAAATTGAACATAACTGAACATATATCTTTACAAGTGTGTGATAGTAGTTATCTGTATATTGGCTTCAACAGATGTTCCGCTTATTTCGTGAAATCCTTTTCGTTGGTAAATTGCATTTTATGGAATCAATCATTTCATTCTTAAAATATGTGTTGTCCTGATCTACAATAAACACAATTAATTATTTGTTTTCAATGTTTATTGCATTCTTTTCATAAGAAAAAGGATTATGTAATCAGCAAAATAAAATTTAAAAAAGCACTCTGACATGTGAACACTAGTAACGACTATGGAAACAAGTGATGCAGAAACTGTATCCCTATGGTTCAGTATATACCTTAAACTACAAGTTTCAGTTAAAACTCTGTTAATTTATTGTTATAAACTGAAACTTGAGTACTGCATTTTATAGGGCAAGCGTGATGACATTTTTCTTTGTCATTGATATGCATTTTTTTACAAAAGGCCTTAAACTTAATGTGATCAGAATTCAACATCCAACTTATCTTTGATCAGGTTTTAAATATTCTGCTTCATTTGTTTCAATATCTTTGCAAAATAATCTAACATGTATCAAATAGTATAATCTGTTGTTTATGAAGTGTTCTCTGATAGGTGACTCAAGTTACCAGTCACTGCAGCATGTACATGAAGCTACAATACTTGCACTTCTCAAAATCTGCTAGGGTCACAAGTGACGCTATGTAAACAGGTTAAAAATTGAGCAAATAATAAACAAGATCAAGCAGCTAACTTGATGGGTCAGGAGAAAAGTTCAGCATCAAGCAAAAATCTGGCAAGAAAAGTAATAATGAAAACAAGACTATTAAGAATATTTGTACACTTGTTAAACAGATTAAAAACTAACATGGCACATTTCTGGATGCAGTGATCTGTCTGGATAGTTTAGTCTCACCCCACTACCAACAAATGGTCCCTCACAGAGTCATTTGGTCCTTAAAATGTTTTCTCTCAAATCTTTGGATTTGTTTACAAGGTACCAAGCACTTCACTTGAATTTTAATACTTATACAAGTTCAATATTTTCACCTTAGTGCAATAACAGTATAATTCCCTATTATTATTTCAATGGTACTTATAACATTTTTGCACTAAAGTGAGGGACAATGGCAATTCAAATTGAAACAGCAGAAATATGAGAAATGTGAATGACACTGTAAACACATGTCTGGGACTTAGAATCACATGGACATGGACTACATCCAGGACAGGGTCCAGGGGGTTACTCGAAATTCAATCATGGTTACCTACTTCCAAGAAAAACCTTCATACCATTGATTGATGGCAGAAAAGTAATTAAATTATTCATTAGAAACTAATATCATGTAATTTTGTTCTATTAATCCCTAAATTATTGAAGACTTTTTAACCATGAAAACTATGTAAAGTCTGTGCCCCAAATCATATGCTTGAGATTTGAGACTGGTCTCCAATCTTAGTTTTATGATATTGGGACCTGATAACCACAGGTTCAAATCATCCTCAGTAATCGGTCAGATATGTCAGTTTTGATAAGATCACACTGATCATTACTGGTGACCTATTGACCTCCAAATCAAAGTGTCTCCTCTAATGACCACAAGCAATCTGCAAGCCAAGTCTGATGAATTTTTTTTTGTAAAAGTTGTTAGTATCACAAACTATTTGAAACAGACCAGCCAACCCAAGGACCAACTGACTGGAAGATGACTCACCTTTACCACCTTAGAACTTTCTTTGTGGGAGAGTTACAGAACCTCTGACCTTTTGATCCCAAAATTAATATGGCTCATCTACTGAGCAACTGTTATGAAAAGTTTGGTAATTCATAATTCCAATCATTGTTGATCTGATTCCGCTTTCCATCTGAAGGTCAACTTGATCTTAACCTCTGACCACTCAAACAATTGGGCCATCTACTCTCCAAGACCAGTTTCCCTAACCAAGTCATACTGATAGGTTCTTCATTTAAAGGATGGAAAACACAAAAGTTTTCAGATGGAAAGACAGACAGATCAACAAACTCAGCCACAACATAATTATCACATTTTAAAAAAGATAGCATGAAAGATGTGTATGTTAAAACAAGAACAGCTTTGCTTTCAGTAATACACATATACTTAAACACATTGTTGCTGAGGCTTGATAATACACTGAATGAGATCATTGGTAGGATTAATATTATGGCCAGACTTTATCACAAACGCAGGATCTTACAGAGGCATACATGTATTGGTTATTTCTATTAAAGATGCCATAGTCAAAATTTAGACATTAACAAACAGGACTTATATGCAAAAAACAGAGCTTATAGAGCTCAAACCAAGAAAACATAAATACATAAAGTAAATAAATAAAATGGCACAAAATTCAAACCATGCATAACAAAAGTTCCAATAATTGTAAACTGGGAATGCTTTAATACACTTGATGGGTTCACTCTATATGGAAATCAAAACTACATATGGTTATACGTGTAAAAAGTTAAATTTATATTGAATCCCACACATCTTCTACATAAATACAAGTACATGTACCAAACTTGAAATTCTACACAGCCAAATCATGCAGCACAGCAAAACAGATCCAATATGGTCATGATCAATATTTAAAAATTTTGATCAAAGGTCAAGGTCATTATTTTTAATTTGATCAAGTATCATCTTGACCAACACTTTGCTAGTTTTGATCAAATATCAAAATCAACATTTTTAAGTTTTGATCAAATATCATCTAGATCAACTTTTTATTTTAGTTTTGATCAAATATCATGAAAATCAACATTTTCAATATCATCAAGATCAACATTTTTAATATTTTAAAATTAACAAATTCTTAGTCAGTATGTATGTGACATACTATTAAAATACCATAGGTTTTTCCTTCACTTATGTCATCAACATGCATCTGAGTGGTAAAGGTTCCAAAAAATCAAAGTTAAAAAATTAGGCATACCTGTATTAATCTATCAATGGGGAAGACTAAACACTTACTAGATAAACTTTTATAAAGTGATATAAAATGATTATTTGTATGATATAATGGTGAACTGCCCAAACTCTTCAAAATCTAAGTTCAAAGGAGCTTCACTGTGAAAACAAATGACAAATGTTAGGATATAATGGACATGCAGCAGGTTATGCTGGGGGAAGATTTTGAGAAGTTTGATGTTAATCAACTGAGTTTAATGTTTATCAATGTTGATGATATACACAAAGCAATGTAAAAATTGTCATGTTAACAAGGTTTAATTTTCTACTTGGTTCTTGAGGCCATTTTGAGAAGAATCAAAAAACCAAACTTGTCTGAGTAATCATTATGCAAATATTCCACACAAGTTTCATTATGATACAATGAAAAAATGGCCACACGCATGAAGTGTGCATATTGTATCAACAGAGAAAAAACTATTTCCAAACGAACTGGAAATATCATCTACACAAACATTATTGAAAAGTTTGGTGATAATCATTTAATAAGCAGTGTGGACATCATTACATTAACATGAACCCTGTGGCTATAATGTATAAGAAAGTTGGATGGATTTCCAACTTGCCAAATACATCACAAAACAAACATAATGAGCAAATTGGGTGATAATTTGTTGAAAATGTAGCCTTGGTGATACCAGTTGACGTCTGCCAATGCGGACTATGATCAAAGGATTGTTCCGGCACAAGTCTTAGAAAATTAAAGATTGAGTATGTGGGCTAACAACTTAAATGACTAGAAACACAACTAATCACACTGAACAGTGATTAAAAAATATGACATAACAAATAGGAAAATACATGAACTTTTACTCCATATAATAATATAACTTTTATGGCATGGACAAACAGTGTAGATCCAGATCAGCACATCCATGCCGTCTGATTAGGATCTGCACTTTCGCTTTTTGATTCATTAGGCTATTTCTAACCAAAAAGAACTGTGCAGATCCTGATTTCCATGGATGTGTTGGCTGATCAGGTTCTACACTAGTCAAAAATGAATCAAAAACATGTATATACGGAGTACAGGGTTAAACCTTCAAAATGTTCTGAACTTTCAATCACATAAAAGCAGCAAGTCAACATAACATAAACTGCACAATGTCCCTAATTTCATGTCAAGAATGGGTCTTCAATTTGATTTGGAACTTATATCTGGGATGAAAATTCATAAATGCAAAATGAGGGAAGGGACATGGAGAAAATGTATTTCTTCTCTGTAAACAAATTAACATTCTCAAAGCTCCATTTTTCATGATGATGCTCGTGTCATTTTACAGTTCACTAACAGTTTTTGTTAATTACAGAAAATGTTCACAGGAGAAACTAAATTAAGATAATGCTGGATGAAATATGTGCACATCACATGACTTGAAGGTGATATCTGATTGGAAAGATCAACAACCAATGTTTAAAGTGAATGATCTAACAAAAGGTTTAAACAGTTCTTTGTCACTGCCTATAATACATATGAACACAATTTGGAATTTACTACTCTACCTGCAAAATTCATACAGTGCATAGTTAAGAAAACATATAATAACCTTTTACTCCATATATACACGTTTTAACGCATGTGTGACCAATGTAGATCAAGCTCAGCTTGCACATCTGGGTTGAAGGTTATAAAACTGAGATTAGAAACCAGTCTCAAATCTCAAGCATCTGATTGGCTGAAATGGCGACTGGTCGCCATTTCAGCCAATCAGATGCTTGAGATTTGAGACTGGTTTCCATGCTCAGTTTTATAACCTTGGGCACAGCTTGCACATCTGTGCCATCTTATCTGGATCTCCACTGGTAACATGTTGTTCAGAAATAACCTTAGGAATGTAAAAGCGAACCTGATTAGACAGCACAGATGTACCGGCTGATCTGGATTTTACACTGTTGCCCACGTAATAAAGGTGAATCTATGGAGTCAAGGGTTAAGCAAAACCAGTACAAAAACAACACTTTGGTCAAACATTAACTTGGATTACGGTGTCCTAACATCTTCATGACAATGCACAACTTGAACAATAAGAATGCTTGACTAGGTATCACTTAACAAGTTAATAACAGTTGTAACATTATGTAAAAACAAGTGTTTCTAACAAATGATAAATTTATTTAAAAATGCATAATGCACTAAAACTATTGAATTAGCACTAACATGGGTATTATAACAACATGCTTTTAACACCCGTACTATAAAAATGGAAAACTAGAATGTGTCCTCGGACACTGATGCCCCCACTGCCACAATAGGTCTAATAAACAAAGGACCATAACTCTGGTAAAAATGTCCGTAGGAAAAATCTTTTCTTTACAATCATGTACACATCCTGCTTGATCTTCTGTGCAAATTTTAAAAAAATCCCTCAGATAGTTAATGAGGAGTTGATGCCACAAGATTTAATAAGTGAAATTAACAAAGGGCCATAACTGTGGTAAAAACGGTCGCAGAAAAAATCCTTTCTTTACGACCATCTACACATCCTGCTTGATCATCTGCGCAAGTTTGAAAGAAATCCGCCTAATAGTTTATGAGGAGTTGATGCCACAAGATGGAGGTACGGACGGACGAGTGCAACTCTATATGCCTCCCACTGTGGGGGCATAAAAACACAAAGAGGAAATGGTTTGTACATTATATGTCTGCATATATACTGAACCAAAAAAGAAACTTTCGCACAAGGCGGTCACACACGCTACTGATTGTTAACTTTAGAAACAACCCCTACCTTATTTTAATTTAAAATTCAACAATCAATCTGATCCTTTCCTCCAAAATGACGATTTTAAAAGAACCACAATACATTATTTTACAAAAATGTAAGCTTTCAGCCAAAAGGATTGAAACTGTACTAACATATCTACAATCAAACTTGGCAAAAGTTACTTTTTTGGTTCAGTATATATAATGCACATAAATATATCTAGAAAGTAGGGATGGCAATGAGAAGTAAAATTGGTACTCGAGTACTCTTATTATCAATTTTGGAAGATATCGAATGCATCATGAATTTTAGATCATGTTCTTTCATCTTCATGTTACTCTGTATTTATCTACAACATACTTCATATAATTTAAGATCAATAAAAATTATGTATTTAGTAGTTTTTTAATTATATTTTAAAAGAATTCAATAAAAGTATCAAATACAGCACACATATGGAAGAGGAATGGTAGAGGTATCTTTTTCAGAATGTAATACTAAACATCACTGCCGTTTTACTTTTTTATTTCATAATTAATATTCATACATCGGTTTGCTCACAGTTGGATTGTTTAAAGATGGATTGTTTGAAGTACGCGAGAAGCCCTTTGGGCTTCACAGAATTTAAACAACCCAACTGTTTTCCATAACCAAATGAAAACCATCAAATACCGATTCAATCCTTAATAAAATAATTTTTATCCAGGTACTCGATTAGTAGATTTAGTATCCAATACTCCCACGATCAATCGAGTACTCAAGTACTCATTGCCATCCCTAATTTAAAGGAATAATAATCAAGTAATGTTCAATGTTAAAGGAAGATATACAGATGGGTGACACTTATCTAAGTGCCACATTCATAATTGGTGACCTAATAGTACTAAAGCGGTACAATTAATATTGCCTGAAATCTGAATTATTGTTATCTTAAAAAATCATGTTAAAGCCAAATATTTGAGTTTGTGGACTGATTGAACACTTTATTCCATCAATACAACTGAAATCCCTTGTGTGACACATGTAGATTCAGATCAGCCTGCATACACTGTTTACTTCATGGTCAGAAATCACCTAACATATCTAAAAGTTAACATTCTACATCCCTATTACAAGACATGGATCTGCAGGCTGATATGGATCAACACTGGAATTCAATGAGTGAAAGGTTTAAGATTGGTTATATTTGGAATATGTATTACAGTATTTTAGTTTAATCTTAATATTATGCAAGAGGGATGATAAAAAAATCTCAAATTTTCTATTAGTGTAAAGAACTGCCACTAAGTTGTTAAAACAAACAGGATAATCTTTTCATGATATTTATACTTTTCATGCACTTACCTGCAATACAAGTCTATCTTGAGGCTGGTCACTTGGGTATGAAAAAACACACACAACCAATTTAATGTTTAAAGTTAGAGGGAAGCTTTGAAACTAACAACCCAAACGTTTTTCATACCGTGACAAAAGCAATAGAACTAATGATTTATCCCTTAAAAACACTTGGTTGTAAGTTCATTTAGAACCTTTCTTTTCACAGTAAAATATCAGACAAACCCAGTCCAAGCTTGAACACTTCATACATGTCTTATCAATTTAGTTAAGATTTGAGTAAACACAATTTTTGAAAACTATTGCTTTCTTAAATCATAAATTAAACCCAAAATGATTCTTTTAAAAATGTTTCAAATTCAAACTCGATGGACAGCAACAGATAACAATTCTTTAATGATCCTGTACAAAGTTAGATTTAAACAAGATTTAGTTTAAAAACTTCACTTATCACCTTTTAGATGTTTATATTTGTAGTTAGACAACACTTTACAAAGGATTCGTTACATTTTACCTGATAATTTTAATAAGATAAAACAAATAAATTCAATAAATTCAATAACAATACATAAGTATATAAAAAATGCGGATTTTTAGATGATTCACGATTCAATATTCAAATAACTGTGGAACACCCAAATTCTAACATTAGTTGTTTAATTACATTTACACTAAAATTCTATCAAAAAGTCTAATAAATTATATAAGTGAATAGTTTAATAATGCTGAGTGATATATGACATGTTTTCACATTAGTACTCTAATGAAACACTTAGGCCTTTATGGATTTCTAAAAGTAACATACACAATAAGTTATTAAAATGGCATACCCTATAGGTCCCTATTTCTGTAGGGTTAATGTTTTGTGTTTTTCTTTAAAACATGGCAGATATTTCATTTCTGCACCATACAATTAGGAAGCGAACACAGTTTTGTTTTTAATGTTTCATTTTCAAATTGAATTTCAATTAAAAACAAAAAGAAGGCATTGTTTTCCATGTCTGTTAAAGGTATGCTTAAAACAACTTATATTTTCTCCTCAGATCTTTTAACCCTTTATTCCTTGGATACACCTTTAATCACACGGTTTACTAATGTATATCTAAAATCAGTCTGCAAAACCTTGTATTTTGATCTAAATCTACACTGTATACTTCTTTGTCAGAAAAAAGCAAACAGTGTAGATCATGACCAGGTCCCAAGGTTATAAAGCTGAGATTGGAAACCAGTCTCAAATCTCAAGCATCTGATTGGCTGAAATGGCGACCAGTCGCCATTTCAGCCAATCAGATGCTTGAGATTTGAGACTGGTTTCCATGCTCAGTTTTATAACCTTGGGCACAGACTCCATGGCTGTGCAAGCTGAGCTTGATCTACACCAATAACCTGTGATATAAACCACATAACATGGAGTAAAGTGAATACATCGGCAAGTTCTGTTTATAATAAATTTATATCTTATGGTATTTCACAAATGATGCAATAACTGTAAACCATTTCAATGTATGTTTTTCACTTCTTAATATCTGACAATAAATCTGAGACTTAATTCTCAACAACAAACAAAGAGAACTAAAAAATCCACAAATATTAGGACTCATATAGTATGCATTACTGTGAATATTTACAACAGAACTGACGCAATATGCATATTCTTCATGCTACCACAGACATAGCTATAAATGCCCAAAATTTTTCAAAGAAATAGAAGAATGACAAAGATGTTCTATGTAATGAAATACCAATTAAAAATGAAGAAAAACTGACCACAGAAATATAATTGTCTCAAGTGAAAAGGCAACAACTTTTCGTGGAAAAAATATAACGTGGAGGCACTTTGTGCCGAAATCCCTTACTATGTGCCGAAATCCTTTAGCTTAACACAGTTGTAACTTGTATACATTATTAATCAATTTTAAAATATGAAGCTAAAAAATGCCCTTCACACATCGAAATCTTCATTTGATTTTCAAGCAGGTATTTTAAAGGGGATGAGGATTAACTTATATACTGGCACATATAATTGGTTAGAGAAGATGTTTTAACAACCAACAACATCAATTGATTCTAATTTATACATGTACACTTAAGTGCAGCAAGTTTAATAGTGACCTATTTCAAATATTCAAACAATTATATAAAGGAACATTTCTTCAGTTTTACTATCGTGGAGACTCTAGACATCCTAAGTCAGCCAATCTTATCACTACTTTGAGGATGCCTGACCTTAGCAATAATAAACCCTTACAACTATATGCATGCCTTTCTGGCATGGGCGAACAGTGTAGATTCGGATCAGCCAGCACATTTATGCCATTTAATCAGGATCAACACTTGATGCTTTTTTATTTATTAGGTTATTTTTTACCAAAAAGCGACAGTGCAGATCCTGATCAGAGGACACATATCTGCCAGCTGAACTTGATCGACACTTGTCTCACATGCAATAAAATGGGTATATATGAAGTAAAGGGTTATAGTACACACTGTTCAGGATGGAGACAAATCTCATTTGCTGGTTTCTTGCATAGTTTGTACAATTATTTCTGGCAGCAATTCAATTAGCATAGACTACTTTAACTAAACTTCTCTCTTTTACTCTGAATTCTTCGATTTTGCTGACGCTGGTCGACCTTGGCACAGTGACTGAAGGATGGACATGTATTCAAACCATTCCTCTTCATCTTTAGTCAAAAATGTACGGCATTTACCTCCTTTGCAGCGTAGATAAATCCTTAACTTGGGAGAAGGTTGTTGTATTTTTAATTCCAGTATTGCTGTAAAATATAAGATCTTGTAAAATGCCATCTCTTGCTATACTGGGTTGAAGGTTATAAAACTGAGTTTGGAAACCAATCTCAAATCTCAAGCATCTGATTGGCTGAAAAGGCTTGAGATTTGAGACTGGTTTCCATGCTCAGTTTTATAACCTTGGGCACTGATTGCCAATGAAAACGCAACACTTTATTTTTTGCAATATTTTTTATGTGTCTAGGTTTAATAAATTGACAAAGGTTGATGTGTTTTAAAATCAATAAGATGTCCTTGGGCCAAGCAAGTGATTGCTGACGGCGAATAATGTATTGAACAAGCAATTTTACGTCGAGATATCCCTCCTTGGATCATGCCCAATTGTCGCTGGTTGTCTGAAAGCCTTGACATAGTCACTTTTGTATCTATAGAGCAAAACTTGAAAACTGAAGATGGGATTTGTGTAGCCATAAGTAAAGGTTAACAAATGGACTTTTTTGAGGTTATTCATGCATGTCTACATGCCAAAACAAAAATTTCATGCATTTGTAGGGGGTTACTGTAGGAGAAAGTTTTAAATAATCAGTGTACCATTAATGTATCAATTGGTTACTTATCTCTTTTATAAAACATCTACCTTTGCCAATTTATTAAACTTTTACACACTTCAAAAATATTTCAAAAAATAAAGTGTTGCATTTTCATTGGCAGTCGTTATTTGTTCCTGCAAAAAGATCTATGGAGATCCAATCAATACCCATTTGTTCAATATTTGTTTCTGCATAATTTCATTCTTACAAAATAACATCAACATACGGTTAAAAGAATGCATGAACATTAACAATCATATAGTAAGTAGAACTTTTCAATCAACAACTTAGAGATAACAATAGTAAGCAAAAGTAAGTAAAATAACAAACCAGTCTAAAACAATAAAAAATATTTTTAACTTCTTTCCCTCAGAGTGATTGTTGTAGGAAAGGCAGTCTTTTGCTTCCTTAGCTAGGTATGATGAACATAGCTTTCTGTTATTTATCTTTTATGTAGGTCTGTCTGAACATGTTTCTTTGTTAAATTGGAATGCTTTATTCCTAAACACAGCTTTCGGCTATTTAGCTATGGTGAAGGGCTGTATGTCTGAACATTGTTTCATGTTCTTAGCAATGTGAGAAAGCTATATTTCTGAACATAGAATTCATTTTGTCACATGGGATGGCTGCATTCATAAACATAGTTTTCTTTTCCTTAACTGTGAGAGAAACTAAACTTTCTCTTCCTAAGCTGTGAGGGAAGGAAGGCTCTATGTCTGGTCATAGTTTTCTCTTCTTTAGCTATGAGAAAAAGGCAAAATTTTCGAACATGACATTTACTTAGGCTCTGAGGTAAGGCTGTGAAAAAATTTTCTATATTAAAATGAAGGACAACACTTTACCTGTAGAAGAACTGCTGGATTCTGTTAGGTAACATGTCTGAAGGTCAATCCACTTAGACTTTTTCGGATCTACTTTGGAATCCTTCATAATGTAATATACAAGTAGGGTTATATAAATAAGCAATGAAACTGTAACACGTTAGAATCATGTAATGAAACTATGAATAGTTGAGGTCATGAAATCATGTTAAACAAGAAGCACTTGGAACTTTTGTTCTGAAGACCTAAAAACTATGCAAACTCACTTATATCAGATCTGTATTAATCACTTTAAACATTACACTACAGACTTATATGGTTGGTGCCAATTTAATGTGTACATTTATATATTATACTATACTATGTTTATTTTCTAACAAATCTTCTGGGTAAGATATGTATTGGAATTGATCAATGAGCAAGATTCAACATACAAATCAAAGACTGAAATTCATCTATAGACCTATGTGAAATCCCAAATCAACCGGAGTTAAAATCTATCATAATAAATTCCATACCAAATGGTGATTTTGATCTTTTTTCAATTCATTTTTTTTTCAGCAGATCTTTTTTCTTAATTCATCAACATGTATCTAACCTTGTAAAAAAAGCTGATTAGCATTTTCTGTGTTCATATTAATCATAAGTTACTGAGACTTCAAGAAAGCAAAATGTGAAAGCACATTATACTTCAGTGGTATTTATTTGCCCTTGCTGAGTAACAAATCAAACCAAATATGACATCAAGTGAACAGGTCATCAGTTTCCCTTTCCAGACTCAACACTGTCACTTACTTTGTCAGAAACCCACAAAAATAGCAAGTTTAAGTTATCTAGTTAGGAAAATGCTTTACAAAAAAACACAGTATTCTATATACAGCATAGTGGTTGATGTTTACCTTAGTTGACCGCTGATACGGACATTCATATTCTAGTAAAGGTGGATTGTCTCTTAGGAACAGATGAACAAATCGCCAGCCTTTCCTCATGGATTTCTGCAACAGTCAGCATAATCATTGGAATTTTGCCCTAAAATACCTATTAACAGTCAATTTTACCATCAAAAACAAGCTTATTTACCATAACAAGTGACAGGAAATTGTCACAAAACCAGGTTTTCATTTTCCAGACTGATGGCCGAGCGCAAGTGTGTTTTTAAAGTCAGTAGATATACATAATGTGAAAAAGAAACAAAGTTTTATAGTAACAGAGTATTCTCCCTTATATAAAATTTAAAAAGGAGACACAAAATTGCTAACCAACAGATGGACAGACGAACAGGGGCATAACATTATACATTGACATGAGAGCCAATTTGCCCTAAATCTCTCACCTGATTTTAAAATACATGAAATGAAAGGTAGAACAGAACACATTGAAGTACAGTACAGTACAAATATTCCAAGTTTGGAGTCAATTAGCCAAAGCAAACTCAAGTTATTAAGCTAAAACTGAATGATTAGACATGATGTGAAGATTGTTGTAAAGGACATTGTCTTGCAACAATTTTCACCACAGTTATGGCCTTTTGTTTATGTTAGTTATTAAATTTTTTAGCAACAGTGACCTTGACCTTGATTACAGACACCTGGGTAGCGATACCTAGCTGCCTCTTGATATAAGCAACCCATACACCAAGTTTGGAGATGCCAAAGCAACCCTAAGTAATTAAGTGGAAACTGAATTTTTATTTTTAGCAACAGTGACCTTGACCTTAAATACAGACTGACACCTGGGTAGCAATCCCAAGCTACCTCTTGATATAAGCTACCCATACACCAAGTTTGGAGTCAATAGGCCAAAGCAAACTCAAGTTATTAAGCAGAAACTGACTTTCTCTTTTTAGCAACAGTGACCTTGACCTTCATCACAGACATGTGGGTAGCAATCCCAAGCTTCCTCTTGATATAAGCGACCCATATACCAAGTTTGGAGTCAATATGCCAAAGCAAACTCAAGTTATTAAGTGGAAACTGAATTTCTATTTTTAGCAACAGTGACCTTGACCTTGATCACAGACACCTGGGTAGCAACCCAAGCTGCCTTTTGATATAAGCTTTTCATAAACCAAGTTTGGAGTAAATAGGCCAAAGCAAACTCAAGTTATTAAGCAGAAACTGAATTTCTATTTTTAGCAGCAGTGACCTTGACCCTGTGGTCAAACCCCGACAATATGCGCCAGGGCACTTCATGACAATATTTCTGTGAAAGTTTGGTTGAAATCCGTTGAAAAAATGTAAGAGGAGTTGCACACACAAGAAATTGTTTACAGCCATCCGCCCGCCGACGTACCCCAATCTAATAACCAGGATTTTTCCTTCGGAAAATCTGGTTAAAAACAAGCATATTTTACCATCATCATGGGCATCTGAGGAGATCAAATGTATAACCTGAAGACAACAAACAGTAAAATAATCATGATCATTATCAATAATCAAAAGCTGACGCTAATCTTAAGTTGAGATTATTTTTATATTCAAAGCTGAGTTAATTGTAAAATGTCAGAAAGAAATGAAGAACAAACCTTTTTACAAAGGAAACCTGATTTAACAAGTTTTCCACGTTTAACTTTCTCCTCTGGTTTGGCATCATCTTCATCATCAGAGAGACTAGAATCACTATCCGAGCTGTCAAAGTAACTGTTCCGCTGCATGCCCAGATTTAATGATGTCTGGAATTTTAAAAAAAGTAGAATTTTACAGCATAATGATTTGTCATGGTTAATAAAAATCTCAATCAAACAATCTCCAAGAATCAAACTCTATGACCTAAAATTGTCAACTTGACATACTTATTGCTAAATAGTCTCACTGCAATAAACCAAATTTATTATTTGCTTGGATGACTCTATGACATTTTCCAACTTTAAACTCTGCTAAATTGGTTGAATCACTTTTCTTTCTTTGAGCTGAGTCAGTCTATTTAAAAATCATAATGGTGATTTGCAAATTTATTTACTCCACTGACATAGCTTTCAGCACATGTGAGACCAGTATAGATCCATATAAACCTAAAAATCCATGGAGATCAATAAGGATTTAGACTTTTCAATTTCAGATTCTTCTGTTGTTGTTTTTTTTTACTAAAGATCAGACTGCACCAATGTGCAGGCCGATTTGAATCTACACTGGTCGACTTTGGAATATGAAATAAATATCATGGAAGAAAATGTTTAACTGACAAGCAAACATGATAGACTCTTATCCAACTGTACTGTAGACTGTTGTGAAGGTTGATCTGGGTATTATGCAAGTCCTGTCGTGAATTTAACAGATTAAAATCTAAGGTCAATTTATTAATGATATCATTTTCCTAATTCTCAAGTGAAAGAAATTGTAGCTTACAAATCTGTACAATTTTTCATCATCCTTGAAAAGCTGTGAAGCACCAACAGTTCCGTCTGAGATGTCCACTTCTTGTAGATGCCCCAACTTTAACAGACTTTGAGCCAGTGCCACTCCATCGTTACGTCTACGTATGATATTCCAGCGTAACAACCACAGAATCACATCACTGCCCTTGAAGCAGTTCTTGTGAACGATTCCATTGCGTACATGACTAGTCATCTCAACACCAGCATCAGGATCTTGTAGAGCACCTAGCACCTCACTGCAGGCAACAATACAGACAGGCAATCAGAACAAACTACAGAATACTACCCCCCTACACTTTCAAACAGAACACTATTGCTTCTTTGCACAATGAAGACAACCTGCATTTCTTGTTTAACACTTTCCTCCTTATATACATATTTTTAAGCATGTGCGACCAGTGTAGATCCATATCAGCCGGCACATCCATGCTGTCTGACCATGATCTGCACTGGTCACATTTTGGTCAGAAATAACCTAAGGAATCATAAAGCAAACAGTGCAGATCCTGATCAGATGGCACAGATGTGCCAGCTGATCTGGATCTACACTGTTCGCCCACACAATAAAGGTATGGCTATGGAGGAAAGGGTTAAGTCTTAAATGCCTCACTCTGAAATCAGCTTGTGTAAGGAGGCATTACAGTCTTCAACTGAATCTTTAACTGATTATGACACACATTTACACAGGTTAAAGCTATGATGATTGATAGGTATGTGCCTGTGTAAACCATATTTTTACCTTAACACACAATTGGTAAATGTCACAAAATAACTTTGCCTTCCAGCACTAGAACACATCATTTTGAAGCTGAGAATCTGTGTATAGTGATAAAATGAATTAAAGAACACTGGTACTGTTTTATGAAGAGTTAAGCAATAAACTGCATTGCCATGTATACATGTCTATTTTAAAGAACAATATTGGGAAATTCAGATACAAAACTATTCTTGAGCAATAAATGAAATAGCAGACACTGACATTTCCAAAAACTAAAAATTGACAGTATATTTTAGTGCACTGTCTCATAATAATAAATTAACACTGAACCAAACATTTACATTATATAAGTATCCTACTTTTGGCTGAAATAATTATTTAATGTGTTCATTTGGGAAACTATGAAATTATTTGGGATTTATGCTTACTTTTATAACCCTAATTATACCCTAATAGTCATAACTAGTTGATTTAATTACACAATTTAACTTCTAAATAATCTTTATCCATAATAAAATATTAGGGAAAATTGTGATAGCAGCTTTTTGGAACGGCTGTACAGCCAACTATATTTACAACAGAGAAAATGACTGCACACTTTTATTGAAACACCTGGCAAAATGTGCATGCATGTCACAAACTGTATAATGTCCATCAATTTTTGAGCATCTTTGAACATGGCATTGCCTCGGAGCAAATGTTTTCAGCCCAAATGATCATAGAAATCTACATCACAGTGCAGACAAAGAGGGGTGAAAACACATCATGCTAAAGGAATAAAAACTCACCTGACATTAGCTTTAGCTCTAAAATGTTGAAATTTGACTGGACTATTGGAAACCTGAAAAGAATTTTTAAGACAATGAATTGACATGTTTATAATGGAAGAGACATTTTTGTTAATGAAGTTTTATACATACATGTGGAATGGATGTATATTGTTTCACTTAACATGAATGTTTACAGAAATTAAGGAACTTCCGACTCACATAACAGATGCAAATCAGAACAGTTTATGGTCGGCATAATTTTTATATACCTGACATAGACAGGGTACATGGTACCAGATATACACAAACAACTGTTTCATTTTTGAACCAATAAATATAAATTAACAAAAAATATCTTGTACTAGTACTGGTATTTCAAAAATATAAATTAATAATAAATAAAACCAAAATTTAACTGTAAAAAGCTGAATACCTCCTAAAATACACCTCTAACTGTGAGTACACTTTTTCTGTTAAAAGTACAGGGACACAGTGATTTTTCATCTACCATTTAGAGTTAGTTTCAAATGCTTTATTTGGTTCATGTACAAATATAAAGCTGAATTCAGCAGAGATTACCTGACTAGAAGTGGTGATGGAGCGGATGACAGCCCCTATTGCATGGGCCCATCGGTCCCTATCCTCTGTTCCAGCTGCCTGGAACACCATCTCTGCTCCATTTGGGGTTGTCAGCTTAAAGGCTTGCTGGAGTGAAAGAAGCAATACATACACATGTACTATTACTTTTTCAAATTCAAGGTAATTACTTGCATAATAGTTTGATACTATTACACATACTGTTCAAATTCTAATCCAAGATAAGTTTTCAAAATAAACAAACTAGTCTATCAGGAATAGCTATTATATTAATTTCTGTAAAATAATACAATAATTTCCACAATTTACAGAGGTTGATAACTCTCAACACATAATCTTTGACAATGAAAAGCCACATTAGTTTTCAACTTTTCAGATAAAAGATTCACAATCATTTAAATTTGTTTTGAAATATGACAATAAGATTCTATGTTCTAAACAGCACATTACTTAAAATGCTACCAAAAGTTATCATTCTTGTTGTTCAGTAATTTTATTCCAGTTTTATATCAATACATGTAGTTCACAGATAACACTGAAGCTGTAGATTACAATCAGTCTATTCTAAAATGTTTTCTAATTTCAATTTTCCCCAAAAAAACTTAAATGATATTAAGAACTGACCTCTTCATTTACATCTGGCTCATCGTAACATGGGCAGACAACTGAGGCTCCCTGAAGTGGTATAGTTTCTATGACAACAGATTTATCTCTCTTCGGATGACATCTTAACTCATCCTCCTGCAGTGTAAACCACCGGATCTTCCAACGCTTGATAAGCTAAAAATAGCAAGGATTGTGAAACATGCATACACTCATCAAAAACATGCATGAGATACATTGATGCATTTTTTAAACTCAAATGGGACATTTTGCAAAGTGTATAAATGTTTTACCAAATTACCAGTGACCTCCAGCTCTGAATTTTGAGAGGTCTTGCAGGCAACATGCCTTTTCATCACAGCTTGTTGGAATTTTGGTTGTAGATTAAGTTATTAGAAAATTAGTAAATTATTTTAGAGGACAAAAGTTTTTTGAGTGACTTAAATATCTGGGGAAGAGACTGCGTCAGGGCTCTCACTAGACTTACAAAACAGGGAGAAGTTTTGAAGTAATTTTACTGACATATGAAGAAGTTTGCAGTCAACATCATTCTTTTCCTATATAGTCTATACAAAATGACTTCTCCTATAGGTCAAAGAATGTAGAAGTCTGCTCACTGTTCAGAGGCCACTTCTCCCAACTCTCCCTCTAGTGAGAGCCCTGTGCATAGCAGAAAGGTCAATTCCACAAAACAGAAATCATACAGGAAGCTGCTAAATGATGTGTACTAAATGGCAAACAGAATAGATTTGACAACAAATCTGTAAGGAGTAAAAATGTTCGATTGTGGTATTGAGAAGAACTAATGATAAGGTATAAATATTGAGAAAAGTAGATTTTGTTCCTTCGATTCGCCCAAACCGGGTAGTAAACGTTAGCTGTCAGACTCAGAATATTCTTACGCGAAAAATGTAGAAACTTTCGACAAGAAAAAAATCATGAAAAATTTGAACTTCAGCTGAACATTGAATCATAAAGAGGGAGATGCAGTTGTTTTCTTTGACCCTCCCCCACCCACACACACACGAAATAATATAGATATTACGTGTTTGGTTATTGCTGGGTTCCGGCCATATCAAGTGTAGATTTTTTAATTATTTTAATAATACTTGTGTTTAATATGTAATAATAATTGGGTTTGTGTGTATTTTCAGCTGACCAAATGGATGCCATCAAGAGGTCAAACCTTTGTGCTGAAAAACCTATGCTAATAGTAAATATCACACTTAAAGTTTAACAGTGTTACTACATTTAGCAAATGTTGTTGTTTTATCAAATAAAGTTTTAGTATGTAGTTGTTGTTCTTGTTTGATACAAAACTTAATAGATGTAGAACTAGAAGCATGGTACACATCATTTGTCGCCGAAGTTTCCCACTTCTCCCTGAAGTCTCCTCACTTCTCCCTAAGCTGAGCTGAGAGAGAAGTCACTTCTCCCTAAAATTTCAATGTAGCGAGAGCCTTGCATTGGTTCATATAAGCAATGACATTTTGCAGGACTGAAAGAAAATCTGCCGGACTGAAAAAAAGGCAGAGATATTGCAAAATATTTAGTTTTTGTCTTTTTTAAGGTACATTTGTTTGAAATACTATTTTCACCAATAAAAATTACAGAAGAACAAACAAGAAAATTGTTGAGATGTACATGTAATCCTAGGTTTATTAAGCTACTTACGGTTATAAAAGATAACTTACTTTGACTGCTGATCACCTGTCTTTAAATGAATTCAAACTTTTATGCCATGAAACTTTGTTAGACTTCCATTTTATTGTTTCCGTGAGATGAAATGGCAACAAAGTCATTTTAAATTTCGATGAAATTGAAACTGAATGGCTTAGACGCCGGCATTTGCTCTGTGATTATTCAAATATCACCAGTTTCAATACAAATGCAAACACAAGACAACCAAAACTAGATTATGTTTTTCGAGTTCATGATTTTGTTTGTCAATAGGAATCAGGCAACCAATCACAAACCATTTAAATGTGACTGAATGGAAGTGACTACTGAGAGGGTTTAAGACAAACACCTTGCAGCAGTTACTTCCCCTTACAGTTTCAGAAGAAAAGGATGCTTCCCTCAGCTTTAAAGTCGCTGGGCAGAAGGACCGACAACATACAACATTTTACCTGACCGAAGCAAAATCTCTAGGACATGTCCGACGGACCAACGCCTTATGCGAAGTCTGTCCACTAGTGAAAATATTGTCAACACTGTAGTTGAAAAATTCTTGTGACAGGCTAGTGGGTGGTGGGCTCCCATTCAAAATATCCGGTCACATAATTTTAAAAAAAACCCATCCCCCTTCAGATGTTAAAATTGCCCTCTTACACCCGGGTGTGTATGATTATGCTGCACTTCTTGTGTTCTTTTTTTACTAGGCATATAAAGAGGAAAATATCATATTATGTGGTATCTGGACATAAAATTTTTCTGACGGAAAATCAGGTTCCTGATGTGCAATAAAACCGCCTGCAAGCGATGAAATGTGAATATCATTACAGCTCTGATCTTCAGAATGACGCCTTGACTTGACATAATACACTTGAAGAGGTAAAATTTAAAAGGCATCAATATTGTTGTATACCCATTTAAGAAGAAATCCCGATTTTAGGCAATTGTTTTCTTTGTCCATTCGGAACCGGAAGTACTTAAACGGCA
Source organism: Corbicula japonica (assembly GCA_038501625.1). Classification (NCBI taxonomy): domain Eukaryota; kingdom Metazoa; phylum Mollusca; class Bivalvia; order Venerida; family Cyrenidae; genus Corbicula; species Corbicula japonica. The sequence goes on from JAZAYU010000805.1 coordinate 138,358, forward strand.
ACCCGGTGAATTCATGCGAATAACTTTTCATGATTTCCATGATTATACAGCATATGCCCAAAAGTTGATTTAATTCGGAGCAAATTAGTAGTAATGGTTTTAAAAACCTAAAGATTTGTTTGGTTTTGAAGATTTATACGAAAGTTATCGCTCTAGAATTCTAGTTGAAATGTTGAGGGAAAAATCCAAGATTTTACCACCCTCATGTTATTTCAGCTTCTAATATACCTAAGGTATTTCAACCCCTCAAAATCGAATAGATACTATTTCAACCCATATATACATTCCAGCTTAGAATCGTAAACTAAGGAACTGCCTTAATCCGAACTCTATTGTCGAAATATTTCATTCCAAATATTTTATTATCGAATGACACTTGCATCTGTCCTGTTGCACCTGTGGTGTATTCTCCATTTTCCCCAGGTGTGTGCGATGCACGTTAAAAAAACAAAAACAATGAAAATCTACGTTAGTAACCCGTGTCCGAAATAAATACAATATGCGTATGTTCCAAAATATCGAATAGCACTGCCTCAATAGCATGGTAACATAGCTTTTAAATAAAGTGTAAAGGGCGAGAATCATTGTATTTTAGGATTGTACGTGCACCACATTCAAACATACGATGCTTCAGACAAAATTTGTCTCTGAATGTTGGGGATAACTGCAGCAAACTAATACGCAAGACTAGCTTTGGATGAAAATGCTTGGTAAGTACGGTTGGTTATATCTCATAAATATCGGTCCACAAGTTACCGAGAAATAAAAAAAAACCTATCCGAGGCAAGTGTTTTTTTTAAATATAAATATGTGCACGACATTCTAAAAGTCACGTGGTATAGCCACCCTGTGTTGGCTGCTGATCAGTATTCACTGTCGTGTTACAGCTGCCATGTACCAAATGTTAAGTGCCTTGTGGCAGTTCTCAAGATGGCGACTAAACAAGAATGGAAAAGGTTAACTCTGTTTCCAATTTGTATCCAAGTATGGGGCATAAGTACATCAAATGTAACCTTGACATAAAATGTGACATGATCACGAGCGTGTTTTCATAGTTTATAATTTGAAAGTTTGATTAAAAATATTAAGGAATGGCAAAATTATAGCGAACGTTAATATTTCTGGACGGACGTTGGGTGGACAAATTGATCACTATGTATAGCTTTTTCTTCAAAAGGGCGACACAAAAATAACGTGCACTTGTTTGTTCATATGAGGACCAGTCGGGGCAAGTGGCAAATTGTTTTGCCACTGACCGTTCCAAGGCGGTACCCCTCAGGTTCTCCATTTTCGTTAATTCTTTGTGGGTCTTATTTGGATTTGATAATTTTGTAAAAAATGAAATATGCATATCAGGAATTGCTACAACCATAAAAAACAGCCTCCTCATGCAGCCTAAACGTACAGAGGAAAATAGAGCATGAGTTTATAAGGGAAAAAAATTCAAATTAGACACCGCAATCAATTAACGATAAAGAGAACCATTGGCGTTACCGCGTTGGAACGTAAACACATGCTATCTTTTCCTCTGATTTTTTTGGCTGTGTGGGGAAGATTTCCCATCTGGCAAACCGCCGACTTTTTAATGATCGTTATCATTATGTCGTAATATTAGAGAAATAAAAAAACTTACTTAAATATATGTATTTATCGAATATAAATACAATATATAATTATATTATACAATCAAATATACACGGGTTTTTCAAACAAAGGTAGAAAAGTGAAATATGCAAGTGAAATATCAGAAGTTACAAACTTTGTGCCGTGTAGTACCCGTAAGATGTCTCCCAGTAAATTCAATAATTTCTATTATATAACCCTCTGAAGGCCGTTGAGCCCGATAATTTTACATGTGTAAATATTAAGTAGGCGGCGTGTGCAGTAATATGCATTTCCATCACTACTCATGAACAAGCTCAATTGAACCTAGTCTGCAATATTTTGATATGTTGTCTTGTTCGTTGCTTTCATAATTCCCTTTTCACTATTGGGTGGCTATACCACGTGACTTTTTGGATGTCGTGCACACACAAAATCACCCGCTTCAGGTAGGTTTTTGCAGTAATTTCTGGACGATTTCAATCAGATAAAGAGCACCGTACTCCTGTAAAAAAGCATTTTCATCGATATTTAACGTCCATTATCAATCGGCTGCCGTTTTCTCAAAACATTCAAAGACAAATTCACTCTTTCAGAAAAAAGTTTGTCTTTGAATGTTTGAGAAAACGGCTGCCGTTTGATAATGGAGGTTAAATGTCGATGAAAATGCTTTTTTAACAGGAGTTAAAAAAATTATCTGATCGAAATCGCCACACTCTTTTGCGGAAATATGGTTTTATATATCTTATTCTTAGATCTTTATAAAGTTCACATTCGAGTAAGAAATGGAATTCGTCTTCTAAACTGTTACATAAAATGCATTTGCGTTCATTTCGAGGTATTGCTTGCGGTTTATGCCACCGTCCTGTTTCTATCGCTAGTCTGTGTGAAGATAATATTTATTTTTGAATTTTAACTTGTACTAAATATTTTGACAAATTAAAGTTTGCAAAAAGCCTAAATGTTGAGGCTCTAGTCGATGTATTCAATTCTGCCATCCAGTTTTGAGTACAAATATCTTTCAGTCTTTGCTTAACTAATGATATAAAAATATTACCGTTTCCGACTTCTTGAAACAACCATGCATAATTCAAACCTAAATTATAAAGGATAGATCTAACTGTTTTTGCCCAATTTGAAATATCATCATTTCTTTCGATATCACTTAACATCATGTTATATGTTTGTTTAATAAGTTTAACACTATCACATTTAATAATTTTAAGCCAATATTTTATTATTTGAGTAGTTCTTTTAGATATTTTAAAGGCATTCTTCCTAATTCACCGTAAATGAAATTATTCTGTGTTTGTGTTTTAACCCCTAAAATATTTTTACAAAAATTGGTATGAATATTTTCTAGTTTCGTTGCATCATTTATTCCCCAAACTTCACATCCATAATTTAAAATAGGCTTTATGAGTTTATCGAATAAATCAAGTCTGTGCTTAACTTCCAGGTTTGTAAATTTTTGAAGGTACAATTTCATTTTGAATATGCTTTTTAATGCTTGACCAGATAACGCTTCGAATGTTTGTTCAAAAGATCCTCCACTTGTGAATACAATTCCAAGATACGTGAATTAATTAATATACATGTAAATAATAACCATTTTCTATCTTGGTTCAACAAAATATATCCTGATGAACTTAAAAAAATGATTAGCACAATTTTTCCCTAAGATCAGTGCTGTTATCAATTACGTCCTTTGAAGGTCATTTAGCACGATACTTATGTACTTTGTTAATAGTACTTCTAAAATTACCTTTGTTTTTATATTTCGGCAGGTTTTGAGATAGGTTGTTTCAATTTCCCAGCCACTATTGATTCGGATATTGTTCAATCACCCCCAAGGATATACTTCCTGCTTTTTAAATTTTGCCTTTGGCGTTGTCTGTGATATGCAGGATTTATATTCTAAGATCCCCTGTCAAAATTCTATTCTGTTTAGTTCCGCCCATTGTTTTCTCGTTTAAGGCAAACCCATTCTTTTATCTGGGGACCATGTGCCGCTGAACATGGAATGGTACAATCTCCTTCGCAGAGTTGTCGTTCCTTTCACTCACTTTACATCTCTGCGAAAGGCTCAATGTCAAGATTTTTGACCAAACTGAGAAGGTTTCGTTGCATACAGTCATTATTATGAAATTGAAAGCTTGAGGTAAAATAAATGACTGAAATCTTCAATATCTTTCATTAAAACCGGGGAAACCCAAACTATTCTGAATGTAAATGGTGAACTATTTCTTTGAGTTAAAGTAAAAGTAGTTGAAAGTAGTCCCAGCCTATAACAAAGGTGAATGTAATGAGCCGATAGTGTAAGAGAGTGGGAATGGTATTAATCTGAAAATACCGCATTGAAAGGTTCCATGTTCACCGCCATATGCACACCATCGTTTGGGATGGTCAAAACTGTACTGTTTATTGGTGTAAATATTGAGTTGCGCTCAACCCGGTGTTAGGCGGCGTGGGCAGTAATATGCATTTCCATTACTATCTATGATCAGGCTCAATCAAACCGAGCCTGCAATATTTTCATATTTGTCGTGTTCGATGGCTTTCAAAGTTCCCTTTTCATCTATTTTAAGCTGGTTTAAAGCCCCAGTGGCAATTTTTTTGCAAACTTTCTTTATCTTAGTCTTTTAATTGATAATGGTTTCGTAACTACTAAAATATATGATGAACGAGATGATTTTGATTTTAATATTGTAAATTTTCCTTTTTAAAAAATGGCGATGTCCCTCATGCAACATCTTATATTTCGCAACGTGTTCGTTTTACTAGAGATCGCAACGATGGTAAAGATTTCCATGAACTTAATCTTTGCATAACAGAAAACAGGGTTATCGGTAACACAAATTAAGGATACCAATTCCTTTGCAAGTGTTAACGCCGATACCCAGATTTATTTATAATAAAAAAATAGAAAAAATATTTGTGGTTTAATTTTTTTAATTTTTTCTTTTTTGGCAACAAGGTATTTCTCAGCCAGTATTTTATGCATGGACATGGAATGGTATTAATCTGAAAATACCGCATTTAAGGTTCCATGTTCACCGCCATATGCATACCATCGTTTGGGATGGATCAAAATTGTACTGTTGATTGGTGTTAATATTGAGTTGCGCTCAACCCGGGGCTAGGCGGCGTGGGCAGTAAAATTGCATATCCATTACTGCCCATGAACAGGCTCAATCAAACCGAGCCTGCAATATTTTCATATTTGTCGTGGTCGAGGGTCTTCAAAGTTCCCTTTTCATCTATTATCAAGAATTATAAAAAAGTGAAATATGCATTACAGGAATCGTCACACTCACAACACAAGGAAATCTTGTTTAAGAACTGAAAAGCTCGATCTGTTTCTTTTGTTGCTGTCATCGTGTTCTTGCTTATATTACTCCAGGAGCTGTGATCTCAGTAAGGTAATTAAGTACCCATCTTATTGCTTGACAATGCGATTAGCTTCTTATATTTATATCCCAGAACCTTTGCCACTGACCGTTCCAAGGCGGTAACCACAAGGGTTCTCTTTTTCGTTAATTGTTTGTGGTGTTTTGTTTGAAATTGATACTCTTATAAAAATATTCTCTCATTTACTCTCTACTCTTTCGCTGCGTGTGGAGGCTGTGTTTTCTGAGTGTGGCGATTCCTGATATACATATTTCACTTTTTATAGGCTTTTGTGCGTTAGCATGCAACATTTTCGAGTTGGGTGTGTAAGAGTTATTTCACCAAGACAACTTGTACTTGTTTGTTCGTATGAGAATCGGTTGAGTGTAAGTATGAGGTTGGTGCATAAACCTGGTTTAAACCTCCTAGTGGCAATTTGTTTTGCCACCGACAGTTAAGGCGGTAACCCCTCGGATTCACATTTTGTTTTTATGTTCTATTTTGAAATTAATCATTTATAAACTATTGTTCTCTTTTTCCACTGTGCTTTTGGCTGTGTGGGGAGGCCGTGTCTTCTGGATGTGCCCTTACCTATTATGCATATTTTATTATTTTATAGTATTACATGGTTGAAATATCTTCAAGATATGTGGTTGAAAAAAATATAAATGAATGGATTGAAATGTCTTCATTTTAGGTGTTGAAATGTCAAATTTGGTAGGGGTTGAAAATACTTCATTTTATTTTCAAGGGGTTGAATTTTTTCGTATAAAAGAAGAAGTTGAAATTGTAGTCGTAATGATCGACACCAATTTAATGGCAAAAGTTTAATTTTTAAAGTGTTAATCTATTTTCATCTATTCAAAATAAGTTAGAACTTTGAGGTCTTATGTTCCTATTTTTGTTATTTGTTTTTGGTTTCCATTTTGAATGCGATCAATTTTATTTCACGTGTATATATATAAGAATATTATTTACTTCGGACCTAGCTTTCTGAAAGTACAGACATGCGCAGTGAAACAGTCAACTTCGGACCTAATTCTTTTAGTTAATGTATTTTACATAATGCAATGCTTATTAAGTGTATTTTTATGCCCCCGAAGGGAGTCATATAGTAATCGCACCGTCCGTCCGTCCGTCCGTCCGAGATAATCTTGTCCTCGCTTCTTCTACGAAACCGCTGGAGGGATTTCTTTAAAACTTCACAGGAGTGTTTGTCACCAAGCCTAGTTGTGCATATCGTCAGGATTTTCTGCTCGGATTATTATTGGCTGAGTAATGACCCGTTTTAGCAAAATCTTGTCCTTCTCCTTAACCGCTTCAGGGATTTCATTGAAACTTCACAGGAGTGTTTGTCACCAAGCCTATTTGTGCATGTCATAAGGAATTTCTGGTCGGATTAATTTTGGCCGAGTTATGGGTCTTTTCACCTAACCCTAACCCTAAACCCTATCCCTAACCCTAAGGTCTTTAACCCTAACCCTAACCCTAAGATCTTTATCTAACCCAAACCCTAAATACTAACCCTAGCGGTCTTAATTTTTATCCGATCTTCTTCAAACTTGGTCAGAATGTTTATCTCAATGATATCTAGGTAAAATTAGTAACTGGGTCATGTGACCTTGAAAACTAGGTCACAAGGTCAAAGTATAGAAAAAGCTTGTCTGCACTCTAGCGGTGTTAATTTTGGTGCGATCTTCTTTAAACTTGGTCAGAAATTTTACTTCAATGAAATCTAGGTACTCTTCGTAACTGGGTCATGTGACCCTTAAAACTAGGTCACTAGGTCAAATTAAATAAAAAGCTTGTCCGCACTCTAGTGGTCTTAATTTTGGTCAGATCTTCTTCAAACTTGGTTAAAATGTTTATCTCAATGATATCTAGGTCTAATTCGAAACTGGGTCATGTGACCTTAAAAACTAGGTCACAAGGTCAAATTATAGAAAAAGCTCCTCTGTACTCTAACAGTCTTAATTTTGGTGGGATCTTCACACTTGGTCAGAATGTTCATCTCAATTATTTCTAGGTCAAGTTCGAAACTGGGTCATGTGACCTTGAAATCTAGGTCACTAGGTCAAATTATAGAAAATGCTAGTCCGCACTCTAGCGGTCTTAATTTTGATCGAATCTTATTCGAATTTGGTCAGAATGTTTATCTCAATGATATCTAGTTCAAGTTCAAAAATGGGTCATGTTACCTTGAAATTTAGGTCACTAGGTCAAATTATAGAAAAAGCTTGTCCTCACTCTAGCAGTCTTCATTTTGGTCAGATCTTCTTCACACTTGGTCAGAATGTTAATCTCGATGTAATTAGGTCATGTTTGAACTAGGTCATGTGACCTTGAAAACTAGGTCACCAGGTCAAATTAAAGAGAAAGCTTATTCGCACTGTAGCAGTCTTAATTTTGGTCCGATCTTCTTCAAACTTGGTCAGAATGTTTATCTCTATGATATATATTTCAAGTTTGTTACAGCGTCTTGTGACCCTTAAAAAAAGATCACTAGGTCAAATTAAAGAATAAGCTTATTTGTACTGTAGTGGTCTTAATTTTGGTGGCATCCTTTTTAAACTTGGTCAAAATGTTAATCTCAATGATATTTAGGTTAAATGCTAAACTGGGTCATGTTACATTGAAATCTAGGTCAAATTATAGAAAAAGCTTGTCTGCACTCTAGCGGTCTTAATTTTGGTCAGATCTTCTTCAAACTTAGTTAAAATGTTTATCTCAATGATATCTAGGTCTAATTCGAAACTGGGTCATGTGACCTTAAAAACTAGGTCACAAGGTCAAATTATAGAAAAAGCTCCTCTGTACTCTTACAGTCTTAATTTTGGTGGGATCTTCTTCAAACTTGGTAAGAATGTTTATCTCAATGATATCTAGGTCATGTTCGTAACTGGGTCACGTGACCTTAAAAACTAGGTCACTAGGTCAAATTACCGGTAAAGAAAAAGCTTGTCTGCACTCTAGCGGTCTTAGTTATGGGCTGATCTTCTTCAAGCTTGGTCAGAATGTTTATCTCAATGATATCTAGTTCAAGTTCGAAACTGGGTCATGTGACCTTAAAAACTAGGCCACTAGGTCAAATTATAAAAAAAGCTTGTCAGCACTCTAGAGGTCTTAATTTTTGGTCCTCTTTTTCAAGCTTGGTCAGAATGTTTATCTCAATGATATCTAGGTCAAGTTCTAGACTGGGTCATGTGACCTTGAAAACTAGGTGACTACGTCAAGTTATAATAAAAGCTTGTCTGCACACTAGTGATCTTAATTTTGGTCTGATCTTCACTTTCATTACCATAAGAGCTTGGTTCCTTTCTTGAAATTGCAATATTGCATTACGGGTTCCAGAGTTATGGCCCTTGAAAGTGCAGAAATATACTATTTAGACATTTTCTGCAAAATATCAGCTTCATTTTTTATTTGAATTTAATTAGACTTGTACAATATTTGAGTTACTATAAGACTTAGGTTCCTTTTTTGAACCAGCTACATTCCATAATGGGTTCCAGAGTTATGGCCCTTGAAAGAGCCAAAGTAAGTTATTTTGACCTTTTCTCCACAATAGCAGCTTTATTTTTTCACTTGATTTTACCAAACTTGCACACAACTCTTACAACCATTGAGCAGTTGTTGACAGGTGAGCGAGCCAAGGTCCTATGGATCCTCTTGTTGCAAGGGTTATCAGGCCTGCCAAAACTTCTTCATTAAAAAGCCGGAGATTTTGTCTGAACATGTCAATGATGATGACGACGTTGATGTTGTTGTTGTTGTTGTTTTAATTTCTTGTTGCTGCTTGATGATGATGATGATGATGACGCTGATGATGATATTTTTCTCATATTCTTCTTTTATAAATGAATTTTGTTGATTTTGTTAAAAATGGTTAAAGGATTTGTTTTTTTTTTCTATTTTTATCATTCATTTTTAAACTTTCTGTTAAGACCTGTTTTTAACAATATTAGAATGAACATGCAAGGAAAATAGATAAAGCAGGTGTAACATGGAGGCCCTTGTTTAGTTTATGACACGCGATTATTGTATAGTTGCGCCAGAGGCACAAGGGCAGCATGTCACTGACCACGTCCTCGTTATCTCATTTTCTCGCAATAAACAGGAAATATGCGACTGCAGTAGAATAACTAATACGTTCATTGCACAACTTTAAGTAAGGGTTAATTAATCTATATTTTTTGCAACATCACAGAAATCCGGAGATTTTGACTATAAATCCGGAGATCCGGAGAAGTAACTTAAAATCCTGAGATTTCGGATAAAATCCGGAGATTTGGCAGGCCTGGGTTATGGGCCCTTACTCTTTACTATTTAACTTCAACAGGCATATTTTTATTACATTTGTATACCAATTCATTTCAAAGCTGCATTTCGGGGTCATATGTCAATTTCAAGTGACAGCTCTTGTTTAATTTTAATATCGAACCGGTCATAGCTATACACAGCTTATGTTTATCATTAAAAACTTTATCGATTTTTAATAAATTAACGCTTTGGTAATTCTGTAATTCATTTGAATTGAAGAAAACTTTTGGTCAACCCTGTAGAAAATCATCAGTGAACCCATAATGCAATTGGATAACAACACGCATGCGTATTCGTTCCATTGCAGGAATGGTGGAAAATGAGTTCTAAAATACCAAGAAAAGGTAATATATTGTTTTGAGAGTCAGTTGATTATCGAATCATAATCATTTCATTGTTGATTAACTTATTTTTGTTTTATTTATTTCTAGCCCAAGCAATCCAGGCGCGGAAAAAGCGTTCAAAGGCAAAGACGCGCTTTAAAACAGACGAGAAAAAGAGAGGCTCGTAAGTTCTGTTGTTATTTTATATTTTTTATTACGAATGTCTTTCAGTAGCCGACTATATAAGCTTAGTGTCGTCTGTAACAGCGACGATACAGTTAACGCACGTTCATCTAAATACTAGACCCCTTCGAGAGTTAGCTATCAACCAAAAACTTTGATCTTTCCTTTATAGCCCTTATAAATTATCAGGTCTATGAAACGGCTGTTTTTATGGACTATCTGTAAATTTACAGAATGTCAGTTTATTTATAGATAAATCGTTCTGTAAATTTATGGA